>ML102028.1:21317-34121 GCA_003697995.1 Taxidea taxus jeffersonii | reverse complement strand
GGTTGACCTTGGCAAGAATTCTTATCTTTCACTGGTTCCTGCTAGTTTTCCCAAAATTCCATCTGCTTGCTCCAGAGTGAGTGGGGTGTCCCAGCCAATCCTTTATGGTCACCAGAAACTGTAGGAGAGGAAAAACATACCTTTTCTCTATACTCTTTTAAATTGTTGACTGGGACTCCATAACAAAAGAAGTATTAACAAGAGAAAAAGCATACAAATTTATTCAATATAAGTTTTACATGACACAGAAGCCTTCATAAGAAAATGAAGATCCAAAGACAGACTGAGTTAAATCTCCATGTTTTTATGCTAGTTTTGACAAAGGGTGGGACACAATGGAAAGAAAAATAGGACAAAGGTGAGCTAGATATAGTACTTGGAGCAAGGCTTGTTCATTCAGATTCCTCCTTGTGTACCTTTGTCTTCAGAGAAGAATGATCTTGTCCTTCAGATATAGAGAGGTCACCTCTCACATAAAGGCTTTATGACTTACATCAGGAGAGTATCAGAAAGTCCTTCCTAACTTTTATGAACTGCTGCAGGGAAAGGTCAGAAAGCCCTCCCTGCACATGCCATTTCTCAAATTCTTTTAGCTTGAAATTTCCATATGCCAAGGTACCATATTTTAGAATAACACGTTCTGAACTCTATCACAGGGAACACCTCTCAAAAGGAAATAAGACGATCCTTACACTCAAGATTCATTGACAACTTCTGGTTATGGTACTTTTTAATGAGCTTCCTCTTGCTTTTCTTTCCTTGCTTTGTTGGTTTCTTACTTATTAGAGTAATTACTAATTATGGCCATTTTTAACTTGCTATCTTAATTCTACTTTTGAGGGGCAAAACATAATTAACCCCATTTTTAATGCCAGAAGCTTGAGGTCCAAGGACAAAGCTGAAGTCAGTGTCCAACTGCTATATACACTGAGTATAGTTCAAGGAACACAAGACAAAACAAAAAAATGACTCTTAGAATTAACTCTGTAGATGGATACTTATTTGTATCCTGAAGGTAGATATCCTCTCCAGACAAGCAGGATTGGAGTGTGTGTGTGTGTGTGTGTGTGTTTTCTTAGTTGGGGAGATGCTGTCAGAGGATATACAGGTACAGAGAAGTGTTTGCTTTCTTCTATAAAGAAGAAAGGGGTCTATTCTGAAGACATTTGTTTGGTCTGAAACCTGTGTGGGTTCTTTGACTAAGAATAATGTGGCTGAGTGAAGTCTTAACTTGTTCCTAGGAGGCTCTGGGACACCTGGTTGAAGCACCCTTTGAACCTTCCAGACTGATGATATAAAGCCAAACACCATGCAAAATCTGTTTTTCAGAGATATTATTCCCCTTTCTTCTATAAAAATGCTGATGATTTTATTAGTCTAAAGAGCTTGCTTAAAGAAAATAACTACATAAAGCTACAATTCCATGGATTTGGATTTGCTGACTGGTACATAGCAATTATTTATTAAAAACAAAACAAAAACCTAGGGGCACCTGGGTGGCTCAGTCCATTAAACATCTGCCTTCAACTCAGGTCATGATCCCAGGGTCCTGCGATCAAGCCCCATATCGGGCTCCCTGTTCAAGACCCTGCTTCTCTCTCTCCCTTGGCAACCTCCCCCTGTTTGTGTGTGCCCTCTCTCTCTTTCTCTCACTATCTCAAATAAAGAAATACATAAAGATATTACAAATAAATAAATAAATAATAAATAATAAAGACACAAATTGAAAATAATTGTGAATGGGTCATTCAGTGCACACATAAATCACAGATTCTTGATTCTAAAATGACAGTTAAAATGAAACTAAGCACTTGAGGATCTTTTTTTCTTTCAAATATATCTAAATCAACCTTCAAAAAAATAATATGCTACATTTGCATTTCTTTAGCTAGTGTTTTGATTTATAATTTACAAAGGAGCATGATGGCAGTCTGCTATAAAGAAGACAACATTGAATCAGGAGTCAGAAATGGATTTAAGAACCATCTCTGCAACTTGCTTTGGATGACCTAAACTTTCTGGGTGTCAGTCCTCTTTTGTAAAATGATAATACTGCATGTTGCCCAATGCAAAAGGTTATTTTAACAACCAATGACAGTGCATGTGAAAGCATGTGAGAACATTTTATTGCTGGAGTGAAATGTAAAAAAAAAAAAAGCTTCATTTTATTTCCAGTATATTCTTTAGGAAAGCAGTAACATATTTGCTAAAGGTTTTATACGTAGTAGGTGAGAAAGAATTAGTAGGTCTGCAACTGCCTTCACTTATGGGAAATGCTCACCCAAGAAAAATAACCTGGTTAGTTCTTGTAAATGCTAATGGCAGACCTCTTGGCAAAGACACAAATAGTATGTACCATCAGAAGGGTCCACATCTATGAAGTGTTTTTTCGCAGGCTATATCTGTTTCATTTAAAATTGCTTATGGCTAATAAAAACAAAAAAGCTAAGCCCTGGGACATGTGCGCTATTTATATATCAGAATTAGAATGGGTATTTTTCATGACCAAAATGTTTTCCTTTTCATGTGAGATACACACAGACACACAGGCACAGAGACTGTTGTTAAATAAGCATTAGAGATGTCTTAATTAATGTCTTAATTTGTCAAGAGATGAAGGATGAGCAGGAGTGAGATTCCATATATTCTCTGCTTTACGGGTGCCTCTCAATTAGTTGTATCTTTGAAATCAGGATGAATATTGATACTGAATAAGATGGTTTAATTCTTCTGAGTCTGAACTGGCAATTTAATTATTTATGCTTGGATAGATTTTTTTTATGTTGTTTTAATATCACTATTATCTGTCCATTTGCCCAAGCTGGAAACTTGGGAATTATCCTTGATATTATTTTTTCACATTCTCACCACAATAGCTAGTCAATATCATGTCCTAGCAATTGTACAATTTTATCTTGAATGCATTTATTTACCTATGCTATCACAGAAAGCTAAAATACTATCATCTCATTTACAGTTGATGGGATGGGTTCTCAACTATGTCTGTCTCCATTGCTCTTTCCAATGCATTTTTAACACCACCAACTTTCTGTTCCAATTGTCTCTGTGGTTTCCAACTGCTTTTCTTCTTTTGTTTTAAATTAAAAAAAAAATTTTTTTAATGTATTTAACACAGAGAGAGAGAGATCACAAGTAGGCAAAGAGGCAGGCAGAGAGAGGGGGAAGCAGGCTCCCTGCTGAGCAAAGAGCCCAATGCGGGGCTTGATCCCAGGACCCTGACCTGAGCCACCCATGCGCCCCTCCAATTGCTTTCCTTCTTAATGCCAAAATCTTAATCATGTCTCCTGCTGTAGCCTACCATCACTTCACTCTCGGGAATCCAATCCCACCAACATTTTTTTTTTCTTAAGATTTTATTTATTTGAGAGAGAGAGAGCGGGGAGAGGGGCAGAAGGAGAGGGACAGAGAGAGAGAGACTCTCAAGCCGACTCCATGCTGGATCCCACAACCCTGAGATCATGATCTGGAAATCAAGAATCAGAGGCTTAACCAACTGAGCAACCCAAGTGCCCTCCCCAGTCATATCAAACTTAGCATTATTCTCCCATCCTCTCAAGCTTCTTCTCTCCCTGAACATTTTCTCCAACTAACTCATATTTCACTTTAAATTTCACTTTCAACTGTAAGATTATCCTGAATCCAGAAATTTATTGTATGATCTTGTAATGTTCTCTTCTTTATCAGAGACCTTACTAAAGTGGCACATAATTAGCTGGTGACTTGTAGAACATTTAATTTTGTCAATTCCCTTAGTACATCACTGCAGGGGCTAGGATGTTATCCTCCTGCTTCTTGCTACAACTCCAGGGCATAACAAAGAAATTAACACAGAGACCTGCTCAGAAAGGTTTACTGACTGAATGTAACAGCTCAATTCCAGGGAATGAAAGAACAATTATTAGTTACAATGTCTTTCTAGGTATCTACAATACCTGGCTGTATCCTAATTGATTGTTGTTTTGATTTAAAAAGTGCTAGAGTACTCCCCTCATGGTAAGAGTAAATATAGCAGTCTTTCAAGGTGAATGTCCACCTTCAGGTTAAGAGGCAACCGCCCCCCCCCCCCCCCGTCATTTACTAAAAGAGTTTGTTGAGAAGGAGGACTATGAAGTATTTTCTTTTCCTGAAAAAGAAACATGGAACATTCTGAAAACTATGGTGGATGACTCTCTTAGGAGTTAAATGCAAACACCATTGTGGATCGATGTAGAGCCAAAGCAATACTTTCAAATGTTCATGAGGCTGAACTTGTCACATAAAACAAGTGTATTCTAAATAACACACCTGTTAGAATTCTATCAATCCTCAATCCCCAACTCCATTTTTGAATTCTTACTTGCTGGGTGGTTTTATAATCTCTGGGTTTGTGTTAATATTTCAGACCATCCTTATTTAAAGACGAAAGATGGCTGAAGAAAATGACAAGAAAAGCAGTCAATTTCTAGTAAAAGAAGTAAACATCTGCTTGTTCTCAACGATGCTTCTGGCTTTTAATGAGCTCCAAAGTATGGAAAACCCTTGTAAACAAGAAAAGGAACTACTTCACCTGGTTTTAGCTTCCATTTCACTGCCAAGAAGGACTGACGGGTCATGAGGTTGACCTGTAACTCATGGAAATGTTTGAGTAGATTGATAGCTGTGATTAGTTTGCTTTATTAAGTCACCCAGGGTATGTTTGGTTTTATGGACTCATATACTCTTGTTAATTACCTATGGTCTTTTTTCTTTTACTGCAGATAGATATATCATTAAATATGTACTATTTGAGAGCTTTTATGTGTCATAGAAAACTTATTATGATAGGATTACAATTATATTAAATACTTTCACTCATATACAAATAAGCAATAAGTAACATATTAGGAGAGTACACATATGTGCACTTACCAACCATCACATTAGTGTCCAAGAACTATTAGATAGTGAGTGATTTCATCTTAAATATTTAAACACCAACATCTGATCACTTTGGTTTTGGAAATTACTTTCTATATACTTCACCTTCCTAAGCAAAACACATTAATAAAAGGTCTTTCTTGACCACTTGATATAGGCTCATCATGAACTTCAGTATATACTACATCAAGTGGTGATGTTCACAGGAATCACTGAGCTGCCAAATGAAAGGCTCCAAAATGTGCCCTGGTAACATAAATATTCCTCTGAGCTGAAGGTATCTGGGAGTCCACAATGTAGGGAAAGGCTTTCTCTGAAGTACCCTCATCCACATAAAAAACAGATCCTCCCCCCAGGAAATCTCAAGCCATAAATCCTCTCCCTAAGAGTTTTATCCACCAGGGAAGACTGACTCATCACGGGAGAGCAGAGAAGTAGGCACTATACTCAGACTGACATGGACACAAGCCATTATATGTTCCATCTGTTCTCCTAAGGGCTCATTTGTCTTTCCTAAAATTCATTTACTCTCCCTTCAACAGCCCTTCTCCCCCTTTCTTCCCCCTTTTAAAATGTTATATCAGCTATCAAATCTCACTTCTTTGAGTATTCAATTCTTTTTGTGATGCCCCTTGTGCATGTAAAACTAAACATTTATTAATTTAGATGTCTTTAGTCCAGTCATTTTGTCTGTTATCAGTTTAGTTCATAGCCCCAAGGACTAAACATAGGAGATTAAGGACAAGTTTTTCCTCCCCCTACACCAGCATTACTGGCCATTCTCCACATGGCCCAAACTGCTTTATTGCTTTATTCATTTCATTTAAGGTCTTAGTCTGTTGATTTCTTAGAAGTTTCTTCCCTCCTTCCTTCCCTCCGTCTGTCTGTCCTTCCAGTAGTTTAGTAAAATTTAAAATTCTCTCTCTCTCTCTTTAAGGAAATGTGTGGAATCAGATTGTCTTTGCTTATCGGACTATTTGGTTAATTTTCTTGGGAGCAACTCTGTTATTATTGTTATCGTTATGTATCTATACAAAGACTGTTAGTCACATCGAGGACACTTGTGAATAAAAATGACCTTAATTATGTGGCACCATGGAGCAAATGAGTATCCATGGAGATTATGTAGCTAGTTTCCCACTCCCAGATATTTCCACGTTCTGACAAAGTTTGTTTTTTGTTTTGTTCATTTTTTTTATGTGTTGAATGTATTTATTTGCTAGCCTTCTACTTATTTTGTAATAGCCTTTACTTCAAAAAGGCTATCATCTGGTGTATACTCTTAGTATTTAAGAAAAAAAAAAATCACATACCTCCCAGAGATTGCTATTCCAATCTTCCCTCTATGACTAACTACCTGTGAGACACCAGGCAATTCCTTCAACCGTTCTGGGCCTCAGTGTCCTCATTTGTATAAATTGAGGGTTGGAATCAATGACTTCCTATGATTGCCTGAATCAAAATGATTATTACCTCTGTTTTTTTGCAGTTCAAATTGATATTCAAGTAAAAAGTTCCATAGCTACTAATCCCTGTACTTTAAAACAGTAGAATTTAGAAAGAGTTGTGACTGCTTGGTGTCTTTCCCTCTTGAGGTCTGTATTAGCCTCTTCTTTGAGTGTTAATAAAAATATGAACTCATGTTGAGATAGCTTTCTGATTAGATTTGTTTATACAGTGATTTGAATTATAACATTCTTGAAAAATAGAAAAAGAAAATGATCATTTATTGAAATCACTGAATTTACCATACATTTTAATTAAGGCAGGTGGTTCTGTTCTCATTTGGCAAATGAGAAAAATGACTTTAAAGCATTGTTAGGTTTATATTATGTGTATTTCTTCACATTCAAATACTTTTTAAATTCAAATACTTTTTAAATTCAAATACATTCAAATACTTTTTAAAGAATTGTCTGGGTGCCTGGTGGCTCAGGTGGTTAAGCATCTCCCTTAAGCTCAGGTCATGGTCCTGGGATTGAGACCCACCCTCATCAGTTTCCCTGCTCCACGTAGAGTCTGCTTCTCCCTCTGCCCCCACCCCTGCTTGTGCTTGTTCACACATACTCTCTCTCTCTCTCTTCCATTTGTAAAAATAAATAAATAAAAACCTTTTTAATAAAGAATTATTAGATATCTAGGAGAGTGACATATTTCAATTTATATACATAACTTTGACCCAGATCTGTATGGAGGCCAAGTCTATATTACATCATGATATTTCTGTATTAAGAATCAGGGTCAATTACATATGCTTTAAACTCTTTACTCTATGTGATTTTGGAGAGGCCTTATTCATCCATCTCCCTCTTTTGCCTGTAAGTTCTCTGTTCTTCATCTTTTATTACTTCTCTGTTTCTTCCAGGACACTTTCATCGACCTTGTGATGTCCAATAGAAAAGCAAAACTTGGAGTGCCTGGGTTGAGCAGTTGGTTAAGTGCCAGACTCTTGCTTTCAGCTCAAGTGGTGATCTCAGGTTTATGAGGTAGAGAGCAACACATCAGGATCTGCACTCAGCGAGGAGTCTACTATGGCTTTTTTTTCCCTCCTCCTCTGCCTCTCCCCACTGCACCTGTGCTCTTTCTCTCTAAACAAATGAATAAATCTTAAGAAAGAAAGAAAGAAAGAAAGAAAGAAAGAAAGAAAGAAAGAAAGAAAGAAAGAAAGAAAGAAACAGACAAAATCTTTGTTGGCCTTACACTACTTCAATCACTAAAATGTAGTGAAATAAGAAATAGCAGAGTGGTTAAGTGACATACTAAGGAATGGACATGTTTATGTTTCAATACAGGTTCCAAGGCTTTATTAAGTTTGTAATTGGTGCAAGTTACATGGACTCTCTGTGCCTTGATTTCCTGGATGGTAGGGTGGGGATATTAAGAATAGTGTTCATCTGAAGGACTGATGGTTGGATGAAATAGGCTAGTTTCATGAGAAGAGAGTGTTATAATATGGAAAGTTAAGTAATAACCCCAAGCATCCTCCTTACACTGTTGGAAGCCTATATTATTGGAGTCTTTAATCTATTCCATTTAGTCTGAGCTTCCTGTACTCATCTTAATAACAAGTCATACATTTGAAGGATTTATGTGATGTCCAAATTCTTTTTCCCAGTCTTTTTTTTTTTTTTTTTAACATCATACTTCTATACCATAGTATTCATTCAGATTCTGATCTTGGCATTTTTGACTCCAAAATATAATCAAACCTACACTTGCATCACTTCACCCATATCTTAGTTGCCCAGCCATGATTGCTTTGAAGGAAATACCTGAGCCATTTCCTCTGTCCCGGATGACTTTATCTTACCGACTACATCTGTAACTAGAGAGGGGAACTGTGAAAAAGGGGACCTGAGAGCTCACATTTGGCTGAGAGGTAGAAGGAAAGTAAGCTGCAGAATATAGGTTATTTTTCAGTAGATATGGTCTGAGTCTTTGTTCAGAATGTGGAGGATGGTGGTACAGTCTGCTGGGTTGATGGGAAATTCATCCACAAGATGGTGCACACTGCTTATCTTTGCTTATAGACTTTCCATCTTGAACAAAAATGTTACATAATATATTTTCACAGAAAGGATAGAATAATAACTTTTGTTTTGACACACAGAGTATATGTCATATGTTACAATCTGTCATACTTTGTATTTCAAGCTCTATTATGTTTTGGACATTACTATATGCATGTGAATGTAGTTTGTTTCTACAATATAATAATTGACCTATATGACATAGTCTTTACTAAATAATGTAGACCTAAAATCTTTTGGAAGCTGGGCAGGGCTGTGGGGAAGATAGATTCTACAAGAAATGAATACTGGTTTTTTTGTTTTTGTTTTTTTTTGCCAGAAATAGAACAATAAGGATATACTGACTACTTTGAAACACCCATTCTATATAAAGAAAAATACATGCATTTGTATATTATTCACCTTTTTAACTGAATAGATCTTTATAAATGCAATGTGTGTGCCTTTTGCTTCCTTTGTAATTCTCTCACAAGTTTTGTATAATTGCATTCCACAGTTATCATTCAGATGTGATTGATAACTTAGGTAAGGCTATCAATCGCTATGGCTCAAAACAGGAAAGAAATACAGGTGCCATAGGAACCAATTACAAAAGAGTACAGAATATCCTGTGTAGAAACAGCAGCCACAGGAATGGAACTAGTTGCTCATGCATTTAGAATTGCTTGACCTTATCTCATGCATACCACTTCACTATGATGCAGTGTTGCTGGCCATGTCCAATATTCTGTTTTTGTAGATCAGACGCCACCCAGTTAGGGAGGTCAGGTAACATGATAATTTGATGGACTATAAAAAGCTCTCCATATTTTTTAAGACTATATAAACCATAAATTGCTTTCTCATAGAGTAGTTATAGAGAGAGAATGGAATAACACTTTTCCCAAATCCTAAAGCGCATGCTATGATTACCCCATAGGGGCCCAGCAAAGTCTCTGTGCAACATCCCTATTCAACATATAGACTTCAAAAATCATCATTATCTTCAAAGTCTATATGGTTCAAATAGCAGAACAACTTGCCCAAGAGCCAAGACCCATTAATAAGACTTCATGCTTTGAGTTCCACGCAGAAATGGCAACCTTTTGGATTACTTGGCAAACAAGTTGAAATAGCATGCCCCAAAAGGACATATAGTCCTCCAAAATTCAAACAGCCTCACTAAGTATTATGCTACCCTTCACTTAGAAGTGGTACAGCTATAATATAATAAATATGTAAGTGTATATGTATATGTAAGAATATATGTGAAAGGCCATTGAGTTTCTCTGTGTTTATTTCCTACTCTTAAATATACATATCAAGGTATTTAAGCTTGTTACTGCTTCTGCTCATCATCAACAATCTGCATGACATCATCAATATAATGGATACAGATGAAATATTGAATAGAAAAGAGATGCCCCTGTGGCTAGATTATAACATAATTGATACAGATCTGAGGTAAGAGAAAGAAGCTGTGTTATTGGATCTGCTAGCTGTATGCAAACTGTTTCTGGTGTCCTCACTAATAGGCACAGAAAGAAAAAAAAAAAAAAAAAAAAAAACAAACTACACACATTCACCAGATCAATACCTGAATATCAGGTGCCAGGATGTGTTGATCTGCTCCAGCAAAGAAATTACATCTGGAGCAGCATCTGAAATTGAAGTCACCACCCAATTAAGTTTACAATAACCCACTCTCTTTCTCCAAGATCCATTTGTCTTTGGCACAGAAAAATAAGCAACTGGAAATTGGAATGTGATTGGAATCACCAACCCTACATGAGTCAAGCTTGTGATAGTGAAACTAATACTTCTAGAAAGGCAAATCTAGGCGCTTCCACGTTTCCTTTTCTATCACAATAGCTTATTCCACAGGTCAGGTAACAAAAGTAGGGTTTCTACTATTTGCTGGGTATATGTGTTCCATATATGCACATCGGAATTAAGAAAATAAGTACAGCGTGGGTCTGGGGTCCCACTGCATCCTCTATGAGTGGGTCGGAGGTAACTATGTTAACCACATGACACTCACAACACCTCGTGCTGACTGGTGAGCCACAGTGGCACTCTTGATTTCAGGAATTAGTATCAGTTCAAAGTCCATGACCAATTTTCTTTGAAAACCAGTTATTTGTCCTTTCCCAAACTGCAACCACCTTGATATATGATGAAGATTCACTTAGGAAAGACGAAAGCAAGTTTTACAGAATACCTTTTTTGGCAGACCAGGGCCTCCTCAACAATGCTCAACCTCCCTTTCTTTCTAAGGGTTATGACTTCGTAAACTGCTTCAAACCTAGAAAATGGTACAGGAGCCAGAAGTCTACCCTGATCATTTAATTAGGACTTCTGTTCACTGAACTTTGGACTTCCACGTAAAAATTTAATAGGCTGGCCACCTATTTCCATCCCAGGGACACCATGGTTAGTTAGCCAGAATCAAAGATCTCTTTGGGTTTCTGCTACCCGTCATAGTGACCATGACACAGCCTCTGGCAGTTAAGTATAAGCCCCACTTTACCCCTACAACTCCAATATTTATCAGCTCCATTATATTCTGGTAATTCATTTGATAACAACAATTTCCACAGTCACTGCTGGACTTAGAAACTAGCCATTGCAGAACTCATTAAGAATGCTGGTGTTCCACTTACAGTGTATGCTTTAAAACCTTGATTAAGGGCTTATCCTTCTCTAAGAGACAAAGTTAGGGATTGGATAAGCAGGTGTCATATAACAGACCCATTCCAGTATTATAATCTCTATGTGCTTTGAGATACTTTCTTCAAGAGCAGGACTATTTAATAAAACTTCCTATGGTGATGGGCATAGTCTATATGTGCCATCTAATAAGGCAGCCACTAGCTACATTTGACTGTGAACACAGATCATATGGCTAAAGCAACTATGAAATAGAACTTTGATTGTACTAATTCTAATTAACCTTAATTTAAATTTTTAAAATTTTTCAATTTTAATTTTATTTTATTTCTTTTAAAATGTATTTTATTATCAGTAAATAATTGTACTTCCTAATATAAAGTTAAGATAGTTATAAATCTTATTGCTATATTCAATTTATGGGTGTTTGTTTTAAAAACAATGTTATGGAATTTATTTATTTAAAAAAAGAGAGACCTCTTTATGACAGAGTTATGTGAAGTGCTGGTCTAAGTTCAGTTTGTTTCGATGACTCAGTTTTGTTGCTGCCATAATATTTATTCAATATTCATGATTTTATTAAATTTTTGATATTTATTCACTTCTTTTTATTTTTTAACATAACAATCACCGGTAATATTGTAGTGGATTATTAATTTTAATAAACAAATGTGTCTAATGCTCTTGCTTTGGAAATCACAACTTCACAGTACGGAAAAGAAGTTCTGGCATCTCAGCTTTGTCAGGCAGAAGTTACTTCTGAGTCCATGTTTCAGGCAACCGACCAAGCTGACCCACAGCCGCTTGAGCAAACACACTGAAGTCAGACTCTCCAATTAGTGCACTCTTACTGATACTATCTGCCTGATCCAATATTATGTTCATCCTGACCTAGCAAGCTTAGAATCCATTATATCTTTCAATCTTGTCATATCAAAGAGCCAACTCCAGATGTCTAGCATTACGGTTCTATCGTCTAGTTAGCACTTCGACTGCTCACAACTACCTCAGTCAAGCTCCAGTCAGAGAACCAGTTTTACAGCATTACTGTGAGTATTACGTAGTAAGGGATTTACTTGTAGCAAGTAAGCCTTAAGATTATTTGAAAAACTCTGAAAAGGAGAGTTGGAGATTCACAAAAAGAGTAATCAACTTGACTTCCTTAAGCCCTAGCATGGATGGATGCGTTGGAACTTGCTGGGAAAGCTGAGGAGCCAGCACATCCAGTCACTGAAATGAGACCATGAAAGGCGGCCTTTAAATTAGTCTATGGGAAACTATTAACTGGTTAGTTATCACTTGTGAGGAGCTGTAGGCAAGTGTCTCATGGTGGAATGAGAGCCACTATTTATCATGAAGGCAAACAACTGAGAAAATAAGATGGACATGAGCAGAAGAGAAAAAAGATGAGCTAAGATTTCCTGGGTCTGCTGCAATTGACTATCACCATATCTGATGGTGAAAACCTAAGATTAATGACCACAGCTTCATTTTCATCTTCGGAATCTCTGTAGAGTTTCTCTTTTGGTCAACTCTAACCTGAGAACAGTGGTTCTGGGAAATGCAATTTCCATCTTTGTTGACGTTAGTAAAACCCAGCACACTTCCCAATTTGAATATATAATTCATGGATTGCCAATAATACATCCAAAACAATATCTGTCTCAGAGTTTTAATGAATAATTGATCATAGTTGATGAGATTTGAG
>ML102028.1:0-16317 GCA_003697995.1 Taxidea taxus jeffersonii | reverse complement strand
CATATTCACAAGGATAAAAATTAAGATAAAAATTAGTTGAATCTATGCTGCTCACAAGTCAGCATTTACACTATGAGCTCATGACTGCTTAACTGTGATTCTAAATTTGGGTAAATAAATACTCTTTCCCCACACATTAGATTGCTGATTTGTGCCTCTGATTTGGTTGAAATATGTGCAAGATTCTGTGCTTCTACATCCATTTGCCCTTCATTTGTCACTGCTTCTGAGGAGCCTCAAAGGAGAGCCTGACTCATTCCATCTACATACTAGACTTCTGCTCAGGAAAATGCTCTCAGATCCCGCTTGGAATCAGACACTATCATCATAAACCACGCGAGGGACTGTCAGTAATTACCTTACTTGTGAATGCCTTGACCCAACACTTTCTTCCTACTGTCTTTATTATCACTCTAACTGCCCAGTATTTGCTGGAAACAATAAAGTAGTTTGGAAACATTTGTCAGGTTAAAACTTTGTGGAGTAGCAGAGTGCTGAATTTGAGGAGAATATTAAGATTTACTAGTTAGGTAATAAGTTAAGAGTGGTGTTTGTGGCCTAATTCTGGACAATAGAGAGTATAGATATTATAGAAAGATTATAGAGGAAATGACAATTTTTCATGTTTGAAGTTATCTCCCTATTAGACGTGAAGGAATAAATATCTGTATATTAATTTATATTTGGTTCAACTTAATATTAGGTGAAGACAATCACAAACAGGGAGTAGAAATATAAAATCATAGTATTCTAACAACATATAATTTTATTTCACTATCATGAAAAGAAATTACAAATAAACAGGTCTATTATGGTGGACTCACCAATAGCCTTCTTCCTAGCACATCCTGTATATGCAACTACTATCTTTTGGTTCAAGAAGGCTGCATAAGCTCCAGCCATTGCTTCCACATTTTAGCAAACAGGAATGAAAAACCACAGAGAAGAACATACACATTCTGTATTAGTGTGGTTAGGCTGTCATTACCAAATACCACAGACTGAGTGGCTTAAACAATAAAACCTATTTTTCTCACAGTTGTGGAGGCTAGAAATTAGGGAGGAGAAGGTGAATACATAGAAGAAAATCAATGCTGGACAGGAAAAGAGACAAACAAAATCTCACTACCCAAGGCTAGAGATTTCAAAATACACAGCTCTTAAAAGCATGAAAATAATCTAAATACTAAATCCAAATGTACAGAAGATCCGAAGAATTAAAAATGAGAAATGACATGTGAAGGAGCTTAAACTGTGTGACTGAGAATAATAAATAAGAATAAATGCAGGAAAATTATAATTCTATGAAAAGTACTTAGAATTAAACTATCTTATTTCTATAAGAATGCAAACATAGAAGGCATTAATCAAATATCCAAAAATTGAAACCTTGTTAGGAAATAAAGGATATAAGTGTGATCTTGAGGCAAAGAGGATATTCCAAAAAGAATCATAAGCCTCATAAAAGAAAAATAAATGAACTTGATAGCACAAAAACGGCAAAAGCTTCTACAGTCTACAAACCATGTACTTTAATCTCATTAGATTCTTTTTTGACAACTGTGTTTTTTTTTTTTAAGAGGAGAATAAAACTAGCAGGAAAAAAATCACATGAAATCAGAATCAGCCTGTTTGATCCTATAGAAAGTCCTGAAGTTCATATTTCTGAAGATCTTCGGTATAGATCTTCAACTTATGTTTGTGCCAAATCAGGTAGCACATAGCTGTCCTCAAAGGGCCCCGGGAAGAGGAAGATTTGCTGATAGCCTGGAAGATTAGGGGTAGTTCCCACCAAGCCATTCTGCTCCCTGGCATCTTTCTTTGTTAGCTGGTCTTAAGCAGTAGAAGTATAGATTAGGGAAATGGCACAATGGGTTTCATCTTCATTAAAGTGAATTCATTACAAGTTAACATCAAATCTGAAATGTTTCCTGATAGTGTTTTTGTTTTTGTTTTTGTGAAGTGGAGACGCTTAAAAAAAAACTAATGTTTAAGTGTGTCATTGCTGTCTTTGATCCCAGCATGAATAATTTAAAAACATGAATTGTTTTGGTGGAATTAATTCTGGTGGAATCTGGGTTGACTGATTTCCACATTCTGCTTTTCAAAGTTTTTGGTGAAAAATTTCAAATCAAAATTTCAAATCAAATCAAAATAAAAACTCCTTCTATCATTATATATACCCATATACACATATACACATATGTATATAAATATGAATATGTATGCACACACGGTGATTTGTATACACAAACAAATATGTATACCTGTATGCCTGTGCATATGAACATGCCACAACATATGTGTGCTTATATATAGACATATGCACACATGGGCATATACATGTCTGTGTATATATAATATATGTTATATATTATATACACATATATTCTATATATACATATAGAATATGTATATTATATTACATATATAAATGGTATATGTCACATATAAATTGCATATAAATATATAAATTATAATATATAAATTCACGATTACATATTTTAAATTATAAATTTATATATAGATATAAAATTGATGAGGGAAAGATTGTCTTACTCATTTTTCAAAATATCTACTTTTTGTCCACTTGTTTCTGTGAGAAATATTTTCCCAGCCATAAATGCTTAAACCTGTTTTGGTTCAGAATTTGTTTTTGAGAACCATTTTGTACTTCTGATTCACAGGTCTTCTCCATAATTGATACTCTACAATGGTTTTGTGACAGGCTCCTTCTGAAGCAGGCAAAGAAATAGATGAGATAACGTAACCTATTTATTTATGGGGATTGTATTTTCATTGATTGACATCTGAACCCAGAGGAAATATGGTTTCATTTTCCACCAACAGGGTGAATCAAGATTAAATGTCACCTAAATTCTCCCAAGTCAAGAATTCTTTTTATCATTCCAAAAACAATAAAATGGTTTCCATTAGCCTGAGCACAAAGCCTGACACTTAGATCCTTACAGCAATTTATCATGATTTATATATAATTGAGAGAAAACTAATTAATGCATTTTATATTTTTGCTATTCATTAGCAGATATTCTGGAATCCCTGTCAGAAATGTCAGAACATTTTGTAGACCTTTTAAAAATTCTTTAGGCTTTCTGGAAACGATGGCACAAATTCTTTTCTTTGAAGATAACTGGAATCCTTTGCTTGGATACTAGCACTCATCATTGAAAATTGTACTATAGAAATAATAACTTTTCCCCCCACTATTATCTGAAGCCTTAGAACGGGGAAATAAAGAATAATTGGTTGTTATGTCTAGTCTGTGACAGATTTAGAAAACTATTTTGAAGTGTTGTGCTCTTTTATTCTTTAATGTTCCTTATGTGAAGGTAAAATAACCAAAATCAATCATGTAGAGAAAAAACACTTTTGCTTCCTTGAGGGACTGAAGGATTTAATTATGGTCAAACTAAATAGTGTTCACAATTGTTCATGTTTAAAGGAAGATACTGTGCTCAGACAGTCTCATTTAGAAGAGTTATACAAGTCAGCTGCTCTAGAGCCAGGCGGCCAAAGTTTTAATTGGTCTTTATTATCACTGGGCCATAAAAGAAAAAAAAAAAATCCCAAGTGAAGTCTTTCGATGTCAAAAATGTTTGAGCATTTCAGCTGCCATATGCAATTTGCTGAAATCCGTGTAACAATTCAGCATTTCTGTAATGCAAATATCTCAATAAGAAGTTTTACTTCCAACAATATTAAGAGAAACAACAGAGGACCAACACAGAATGAAAGAATACCACAAAAAGGCTGGAGGCGAAAGGCTTGTATTAAACGTGTGTGTGTGTGTGTGTGTGTGTGTGTGTGTATGAGATAAATGTCATTATACGAGGCAGACATTCAGCAGCATGTGTGTTAACAGATAGTGCATTTGGGATTTCTTTCGCTTTAGACAAGGCAATTGGCTTTCCCTGGCCTACTCCTCAAAACATTTTCCTTTTTTGTCAGGATGAAGTTGATAATTCCTAACCGACAGCAGCTTTATTTACAGCGTATTCAGCAATCAAGTCTAATAAAGTACCAGGCCTCAAATAAAATTTGAATCACCTATTTTAAGGTACAAATTAAATGCAGTTCATTGTTCTATAAGCTTGCGATTCAAAGAGTGAGCAGTACCCCAGAAGCATGAGTATCACCTCGACACTTCATGTGGGTGTATGATCGTACTCCTACCCTTACAGAGTTTTTTCAGAATCTTCATTTAAACAACACTCCCACATGATGCATGTGCATATTAGTCTAAGAAACTCTGCTTGACAGTATCTATTCCAGATGCTTATCCAGATCCAATATCCTCATTTACTGGGTAATCAATATCTCAGGTACCCTATTTCACTGTTGGGTAACTCCAATGATTATGAAGATCTTCCTTACCTTAAGGTAAACCTCTGCTTCTCTCTTATATACATCTAATTAGTCCAAATTCTTCAAGGGCCAATCACGATAAGGTTTCTTTCTCTTTCAGGATAGAATTTCAGATATTTAAGTTTATTGCTTGTCCTATTTCCTTACTCTTCTCTAATTCCTTTAGTCAGGGAGTAGTTATTTCCCCAGCCATATTGGATGTTCTATATGAATTATGTCTTGATGACTTTGGATCAAGGTGTGATCTCTCAATTTAAAAAGCAGTACTCCAGTGATCAGTATGGAGTTGAGCAAATGCTGCCTCTCAGATTTTGCACATTCTTTATTTCTTTATCTATAAATGAATCTTAAATTGTATATACACACACGCACACACACACACACACGCCATATAGGTCACAATATATAGTGTATACTCTATTCTTAGACCACTTCAGAAAATATACTTTTCCTTTTCCTTTTTTTTATTTTTAAAGATTTTAAAAATTTATTTGACAAGACAGACACAGCAAGAGAGGGAATTCAAGCAGGGGGAGTAGGAAAGGGAGAAGCATGCTTCCCACTGAGCAGGGAGCCTGATGCAGGGCTCAATCCCAGGACCCTGGGATCATGACCTGAGCCAAAACCAGACACTTAACGACTGAGCCACCCAAATGCCCCTCATTCTGCTTTTTAAGTAATTGCGCATATGCTGTCTTTAAAAAAAGCAAAAAAACACTAAACAAACTCAATTAGATTATGCTGATGAGAACTCCTTGAGAAAGGACATAGGTCATAACTTTCATTTTTACCACCTGCCATAATCTCTAGTACATGTTAGACTTAAAATAATGATTTTCCAGTTGTTCTGTCCAACTTTGATGTATAAAAGTAAAAGCACATGCATAGTCAATGATGGTAAGAATGGAGATTCTGAGTTGCGGGCCAGCCTTATCTCACTGGTTATGTGACTTTGAATAAGTTTTAAGCCTGTCTAGACATTGTATGCCTCATCTGTAAGCGAAAGCATAGAATCTACCAACTTCCAATGATTTTTTTAAAAATATGGATTTTCTTTTCCCTTCCTCAAGCGAGACCTCACTTGGACCTTACTTGGAAGACAAATCTCATAAAATGATAAAAGCTAAGCTGCTCAAGTGAAAGACGGGGATTGAAGAGGAAGGCAAAACCTTCCTGGAAAACGAAAAGGAAAGTATTCTAAGCTAATAATGTATTTGAGTATCTCAAGTAAATATTACGAAAGGCAAAAGCTCTAATATGTGTTACAGACTCAGGATTAAGCTTTACTTTTCTACCAAGAATAGCTTACGTTAGTTTGGGTATCTCTTATATTTTGAATATCCTCTTATATTCTCTTGTTTTGGATCTTTCAATAGTGCATTTATTTCTGAATGTTTAGAAAGTCGAAACATGAAAAAGAACTCTTTGTCAGCTTTTTTTAATTAGTAGAAATAAACATGAAATCTACCCTCTTAAATGTTTAAACGTGTAGTAGAGTACCGTTCAATACAAGCATGTGATTGTATAGCAGGTCTCTAGAATGTTTCATCCCGAGTGACTGAAATTCTATACCCATGGAACAAAAACTGCCTTTCCACCTTTCATGCCCCTTGCCTGGCAATCACCATTCTAACTATGTGCTTTTATGTTTGACCCCTTGATGTATCTCTTATAAGTAGAATCATGCAGTATTTTTCCTTCCGTCATTGGCTTAGTTCATTTATCATAATGTCCTCAAAGTTTATTCACGTATAGCATGACAGGATTTCCTTCTTTTTAAACTCTGACTAATATTCTACTGCATGTCTATATCACAGCACCCTTCCCTACCCATTATCCCCCAATGGACATTTAACTTGTTTCCATTTCTTGGCTGTTGTGAATAATGCTGCAAAACATATAAGAGTGCAAATATCACTACAGATTCTAGATTCTGCTTTCAATTATTTTGGATTAATACTCAGAATTCTGTAGGATTGCTGAATCATATGATCATTCTATTTTTTTTTTAATTTGGGAGGGAACCTCCATGCTGTTTCTATGGCCCTACACCACTTTACATTTCCAGTAATAGAGCACAAGTGTTCCAATTTCTGAACATTCTTACCAACATTTCAAAAAATTTTCTGTGTGTATGTGTGTCTATGTTTGATAATGGCCAGTGTATGAAGGGATAATTCATTGTGTGAGGTGATATTTCATTGCATTTTTAGAAATTTGCATTTCCCTGCTGATTAGTGATACTGAGCATGTTTTTATGTACTGTTGACCAATTGTGTATCTTCTTTGGAAATGTGTCTATTTAAGTCCTTTGCCCATTCTAAAAATCAGGTTATTTAGTTTTTGATACTGAGTTGTAGGAGTGCTTTATATATTTTGAATATTAACCCCTTATTATATAAATGGATTACAAATATTATCCTATCCCATAGGTTGCCTTTTACTCTGTTGATTCTTTCCTTTGATGTGTAGAAGTACGTCAGCTTGAGGTATTCCCACTTACTTTTGTTCTTGTTTTCTGTGTTTTGGGTATCATATCCAAGAAATTATCGCCATGATCAATGTCATAAAGATTTTCACAGGCTTCCTGCTGAGATTTATAATTTTAGGTCTTACATTTAATTTTTTAATCCACTTGGAGGTTGGTTGGTTTGTTTGGTATGGTGATAGATAAGGTTCTCATTTCGTTCTTTTGCATGTGAATATCCAGTTTCCCCAGCACCAGTGTTTGAAGAGACTATTTTTTCTCCCCATTTTGTATTCTTGGCACTCTTGTGAAGATTATATAACTGTATGTACATGGGGTTATTTCCAGGATCTCTATTCTGTTCCATCGTTCTATATGTCAGTCTTGATGCTAGTACAATATTCATTTGATTACTGTTGTTTTGTAATATGTCTTGAAGTGAGGAAATGTGAGGCATCTCGATTTTTTCTTCCTTCAAAATGTTGTTTTGACTATTTAAGGTCCTTTGTAGTTCCATATGAATGTTAAGATTGTTTTTCTATTTCTTCAACATGCCAATGGGATTTGGCTAGGGGTTGCACTGAATCCATAGATTGCTTTGGGTAAGATGAGTATTTTAGTGATATTAAGTCTTCCAACCCATGAACATGAAATGTCTTTTCATTTGTTTGTGTTTTCCTTAATTCTTGAAACAATGCTTTGTACTTCTCAGTACTTCCTATAAGTTTATTCTTATATATTTTATCCTTTTTGTTGCTTTTGTAAAAAGGACTGTTTTCTTAATTTCCTCTTGGATTGCTTTGATCTGATCTGAATCTGATCATGATTGTCTGATTTAACCAAATTTTCTTAATAACTGCTGTAGTGCTCATCCTGGTGTCACTGGATAAAATTCTCTCAGGTGTAATAAATATAAAGCATTTTACAGTTCATAACTGCAATGACTGTCAAAAGAGCTCACTGCCGTTCATTGTACAACAATGTCAGAGGAGAAAAGAAACCTATGTTACTTGTTTTAGATTTCAGTGAGTTATTTCTTAAGGATGTCAGAAAAATCAGATGTATTATTATACTTCAGTCCTGGAAACTAGTAGAAACATTCTCAAATTAATGTTATTTTCCTAGTGATTTAAATTTGGTTAATAGTCACCTTTAATAGTGTTTTGAGTTTCCTGGAGCATGTCTTGTTTTGCAAAGTTTCTTATTGATGTGTCCCTTGGAGATGCAAAGATAGCAATTTGTATTGCCAAAGCAAAGAGGACATTTGATATAACTGGAGGTATGGATATTAGAATAAAATATAAGCAGTCCCTTAAAAATAATTTAAGCAATATCTATTCATCTGCATTCTATTTCTCAGCCAAAAAGGTCAATGAAAAAGAAAAATTGTTTGAAAAATTAGTTCAATTATGTAACCTATTTAAAATTTTAGAAATCCCAAAAATAATTATTATGCAATCCAAAATCAGCCTTTAAGACTTCTGATACACTTCAATATACCTTGCTGATATAACTCACTTTTTTTTCTTTCTGGCCACTGATTGAAATCTGATCTTTCTATGGAATCGTTATTTAGGTAAGACTTAAGAACAGTTGAGAAAGAGTTCAGGATAAAAGTATGATTTTTCACAGCTGTGACTTTAATTTATGGATTTATCTCTACCACAAATTCAAATAATATCATGTTTCCTTTCATCTTGTATTTTAGAAGGAACAAGTCTGACGCTGGCTCTCTCTCTGTAGAATGTATCATATTTCCTCCCTATGAAAAGTAATGTAATATTTTGAAGTGCACAGGATTTTGCATAATATTTAGTACATTTCAGTTTTTTATGAACCACTTTTTTTTCACACACCATGCACCCAAAATGAAAATCTTCAGACTTGAGAAACTGAATAGCTCTTTAGTTTTGTGGCTGTGATGAAAATAATGTGTGTGTATATGAGTGTGTGATTTTAATAATGATTGATGAAACATGGATGTATGTCTATGTCCCCTACTTTTTGCTGCCCTGAGAGAAGCAGCCAGTCATTCTGTGAGACTGATATCAGGCTCTTAAATTTAAAATTATGTCAACATTTCTATAGTTGGCTCTTGCTTTTAGCAAAAAAGGATCATTAATGTTTGTGAAAAATTAATGATTAATGTATGCTTTCATATATGTATGTATTTTTTGCTTTGCCTTCTCTGTGCACTTAATTATGAACCAAATATCATTAGAGAAATGTGATTTCTGATATTTCTTCTTTCACAGGGGTAGCAACCTCTCTACATTCATTTAATGATAATTATTTAGGTATTAAATGTTGCTGAGTTTCTAAAGGGAATTCTTCGTAACAGATCTTCCAACTATCCTGAAAGGGAGCCAAGCTGGTTGCATGGTCTCTCTTATGAAGGTGAGGAAGCTTTAGAACACATGACTTGCTCTAAGTTCTGTCTGAGATGGAGACACAACAAGTTTTATTTATTTACTTATGCTTGACCTCCCTCATCACAAGAGATTTTTTTCCCTTGAATCTCATGACATATAAAATAGAAACACAAGGCAAACATACAACCATTCTGTTTAGTTATCCACCTCTTTGGTAAAGCTTGAAAAAACTTTTTGCCATTAAAGATGTTTATTACTGGAAGATAATATAAAATTTGTAACATTAGCATTTACTCTTCCTTACTTTTGTTCTACTACTAAGCAACCATTTGGTACAAATGAGACAGTATAGGAAAAGCAAGAGAGACTTAACTCCTATGAAACCATTGCTTTCAGGCAAAGGTTAAAAGTTTCCATATGCTCAGAGACAAATACCTCCTGCTGGGAAGGAGAACAAACCAGAGATAACAGCTGACAGGGAATAACTGGTGTTTGGCAAAATTAAAAGTAATAATTTAAAGCTTGTTTACACAAATATTTCTATTTTCCTGGAGCTCTAAAAGATTGTCAGCCATGAAGAATGGTGTCCTGGTATTGTCTTGTGTCTACTACAAAGTAATGACCACAAAGTAATGACCTTGGGACTAAACGATGCTTCCCCACTCCCAGCCTCTTACCCTTTGGAAGAATGCTTTTATAAGCCTGGCACACTAGCCCCTTTAGGGAAGGATATTTCTCTTTCTTTACTTCCTTCCTTCTTTCCTTCCTTCCTTCCTTCCTTCCTTCCTTCCTTCCTTCCTTCCTTCTTCCCTCCTTCCTTCCTTTTTAAGATTTTATTTATTTATTTGAGAGATTGAGAGAGTGAGCATGAGCAAGGACAAGTGTGGGGAGGGACAAAGGGAGAAAAAGACTCCCCACCAAGCTTAATGTGGATTCCATCTTAGAATCCTGAGATCACCACCTGAGCCAAAAAATCAAGAGTCAGACACTTAAACAACTGAGCCACCCGGCCACACTGACATTCCTCTTTCTTGTCAGCTGCCTATATATAAGCTACCTCTAATAAACTCCACCTACTTTTTTTTTTTCCTCTCAAGTTCAATGGTCATTTCTATGACATTGAGGCTCAAGAACCTGTCTTGGGGGTCCAGTAACACAAATACATTTAACATTTTAGAGAAGTTTTCCAAAATAATTGGGGATGCTTTATATGTTTTCAGGTCTTGATAACTTTATCCCTGAAAACCAGGACTATTCTTGAGATGCTATAAAAGTTTTATTTCCATGGTAGAGAGGCAAAGATAGCAGAGATGGAAGGATCTCTACAAACAGAATATCTCCAGCAGTTGGTTTTGACGTATGAGGCAGGAAGCCATGATTCTACCGGAAGATATTGGAATATAAATGGAAGGGGGAGAGCCTCTGGGGTCCTGCATCACTAGAGTGCAAAAGCCTCCCACACTGAGGAATGGGCACAGACTCGAAGACCAGTAGCATTGGGGAAAGGACTTTAGGGCAGCCCCCAACTGAAACCTGGAACTGGGGGGGCACATGTGCAAACTGTGGGAAGCTGGTGGTTTTAGAAGCACAAAGGGCAGATACATGCCTGCACCCAGAAGAGAGAGCTGGGAGAGCTGCTGTGGGGTGTACAACCCAGGACGTTGCCGTTTTTAGCAGCACAGACAAAAATGGAGATAGTGTGGCCTGGAGTGCTTATTGAAGAACAAACTGTGATCTCTCTGTTCTGAGACAGATGTTTGGATATAGTCAGTTCTGCTCTGACTCTTTATAGAGACACAGAAAGCCACCAGGGAAAGCCCCCAGAGAAAAAAAGCCCCCCAAACTGGTTTTCACTGAGCCCATCTCTTGCCCCAACATGGGACAAGGCAACTCTGCCCAAACAGGGTTGTCTGAGTAACAGTATGACAGGCCCCTCCCCCAGAGGACAGGCTGGGGAAATAAGAGGTTGACAACCTAAGGTCTCTATTAAACAGATGCATCTTGCTTGGGTTGTGGTCAAGAATTTGGACTCTGTACATTCCCTCAACCATCCCTCAATAGAATGACCAAGAGGAGGAACCCCCAATACTGGAAAAATTCAAAGACTGTGACCTCTACCATAGAACTAATGGATATGGATATAAGCAAGATGTCAGAAATAGACTTTAGGGTTACAGTTATGCAGACAATAGCTAGGATGGAGAAAACCACTAATGGCAATATAGATTCTCTAAGGGCAGAAATAAGAGCTGATCTGGCAGAACTTAAAAATGCTATCAATGAGATCCAATAGAATCTAGCTACTCTAACAGCTAGGATAAACAAGGCAGGAGAACAAATTAGTGATCGAGAAGACAAAGTGATAGAAAAGAAGGAACAGGAGGAGGCCTGGAACAAACAGCTTAAAAACCTATGAAAAGAGAATTAGAAAAATAGATGAAGCCATGAAACATTCCAATGTCAGAATTATTGGGATCCCTGAGGGGGATGGAGAGAGAGAAGACTAGAAGATATATTTGAGCAAATCATAGCTGAGAACTTCCCCAATCTGGTGACTGAAATAAGCATTCCTGTCTTAGAGTCAGGGAAGACCCTTCCCAAGATCAAGAAGAACAGACCAATGCCCAGGCACATAATAGTAGAACTTGAAAATCTTACAAGCAAGGAAACCATCTTAAGGGCAGTTAGGGGGAAGAGACTGCTTATGTACTGAGGGAGGAACATCATAATAACATTAGACCTGTCCACAGAGACCTGGCTAGCCAGAAAGGGCTGGCAAAGCATATTAAGGGTACTAAATGGGAAGAACATACAGCCAAGAATACTTTAACCAGTAAGGCTATTATTTAGAATGGATGGAGAGATAAGGAGCTTCCAAGACCAGCGAAAAATGAAAGAATATGTGACCACTAAGACAGCCCTTACAAGAACTATTAAGGGGGGTTCTATAAAAGGAGAAAGACCCCAACATTGATATAAAAATATAAATTTACAGAGACAGTCTATAGAAACAAGGACTTCACAGGCAACATGATGACAAGAAAATCATCTTTCAATAATCACTCTTGACGTGAATGGACTAAATGCTGCTCCCAAGAAATGGCACAGGGTTGCAGATTGGATAAAGACAGGGCCCATCCATATGCTGTCTACAAGAGACTCATTTTGAACCTAAAGTTACATCCAGATTGAAACTGAAGGGATGGAGAACCATCTTTCATGTTAATGGAGCTCAAACGAAAGTTTGAGTAGCAATTCTCATATCAGAGAAATTAGATTTTAAGCTACAGACTGCAGTTAGAGATACAGAAGGACACTATATCATTCTTAAAGGGTCTATCCAATAAGAAGATCTAACAGTTGTAAATATCCCCCAACATGCAAGCAGCCAGTTACATAAGCCAACTGTTAACCAAAATAGACATATTGATAATAATGTGTTAATAGTGAGAGACCTCAATACTCTACTCTTGGCAATAGACAGATCATCTAAGCTGAAAATCAACAAAGAAACAAGAGCACTGAATGACACACTGGACCAGATGGACCTTATAGATATATACAGAACATTCCACCCTAAGACAACAGAATACTCCTTTTTGAGCACACACGGAACTTTCTCCAGAATAGATCGCATACTGAGTCTCAACTGAGTCCAAAATATTGAGATTATTCTGTACATATTCTCAGACCACAATGACTTGAAACTGGAACTCAATTACAGGAAAGAGTTTGGAAGGAATTCAAACACTTGGAAGCTAAAGACCATCATGCTCAAGAATGTTTGGGTCAACCAGGAAATCAAAGAAGAGCTTAAACAATTCATGGAAACCAATGAGAATGAAAATACATCAGTCTAAAACCTATGGGACACGGCAAAGGTGGTCCTAAGGGGGAAATACATAGTCATCTCACTAAAAAAACAAAACAAAACAAAACAAAACAAAAAACTTAATAAACAAACTATCTTTACACCTTAAAGAACTGGAGAACCAACAACAAATTAAGCCTGCCCCACACATGGCAAGGGAAATAATTAAGATTGGAACAAAGATCAATGAATTAGAAACCAGAAATACAGGAGAACACATCAACAAAACTAGAAGCTGGTTCTCTGAAAAAAACTAAGATCAATAAACCACTGACCAGACTTATCTAAGAGAAGAGAAAAGGGCCCAAATTAATAAAATCATGAATGAAAGGGGAGAGATCATGACTAACACCAAGAAAATAGAAATATTCATCAAAAATTATTATCAACAGGGGCGCCTGGGTGGCTCAGTGGGTTAAAGCCTCTGCCTTCAGCTCAGGTCATGATCTCAGGGTCCAGGGATTGAGCCCTGCATCGGTCTCTCTGCTCAGTGGTGAGCCTGATTCCTCCTCTCTCTGCCTGCCTCTGTCCCTACTTGTGATCTCTGTCTGTCAAATAAATAAATAAAATCTTTAAAAAAAAAGAATTAAAAAATTATTATCAACAGCTATCTGTCACTAAGTTAAGCAACCTAGAAGAAATGGATGCATTCCTGGAAACCTATAAACCACTGAGACTGAAACAGGAAGAAATTGACAACCCGAATAGACTCATAACCAGTAATGAGACTGAAATAGTCATCAAAAATCTCCCAAAAAGGGGTGTCTGGGTGGCTCAGTGGGTTAAGCATCTGCCTTTGACTCAGGTCATAATCTCAGGGTCCTGGGATTGAGCCCCGCATTGGGCTCTCTGCTCAGCAGGGAGCCTACTTCTCTCTCCCTCTCTCTGCCTATGTGTGATCTCTGTCTGTCATATATATATAAATACATCTTAAAAAAAAAAAAAAAACAACAAAACCCAAAACAAGAGTCATGGACCTGATGGATTCCCTGGGGGAATTCCACCAAACATTCAAAGAAGAAATAATACTTATTCTCCTGAAGCTGTTTCAAAAATAGAATCAGCAGGAAAAGTTCCAGACTCTACAAAGACAGCATTACTTTAATCCCAAAACCAGAGAAAGACCCCCATCAAAATGGAGGAGAGGGAGGTAGAGGGATGGGTTAGCTTGGTGATGGGTAATAAGGTGGGTACGTATTGCATGGAGCACTGGGCTTTATATGCAAAATATATGCACTATATCAAAAACTAATAATGGTATGGTGACTAGTATAACATACTAATAAAAAAAGTCTTATCCCCCCCCCAAAAAAAAAGAGGAAGAGGAAGAAGATAAAGCTTTATGTCCAAACTTTGAAGGACTATGGGACAGACTTAGGATTACAATGAACGTATCACACTGAAGTCACTGGAAGTGAACAATTCCCGGCTACACTTCACCTTTGCTTTGAAATATAATCATTAGGGACCCACGTTTGGTTTTGCCTCGTATCATCTTCACCCAATCTCTAATATAGCTGTGCACATAGTACTTGCTTAGAAAGTATTTTTTCTTTTTTCTTTTTAAAGATTTTATTCATTTATATACTTAGAGACAGAATTAATGTGTGCAAGTGAGGGGAGGGGCAGAGGGAGAGAAAGAATCTCCAGGAGACTCCCCGCTGACATTGGAACATGATATGGGGCTCAATCTCATCACCCTGAGATCCATGACCTGAGCCAAAATTAAGAGTCAGATACTAACTGACTGAGCCACACAGGTACCTGAGAAAGTATGGTTACATTTGACTGTATTTGGAACTGCATTCTAGAGAAAATCTTGGTAGCTTTCCTTAGGTGAAAATGTGTTAACAGGTAAGTCTCATTGACATTGTATACACCTCATGTGTCAGTATGCCTTAGATACATGCTGTCTTTCTTTTTGGACTGAAAATAAGAATGGAAAAACTCAAGTTTTATAATAAGACCCAGACTTGAGTATTTGCTCTATCATGTATCAGTGGTAGATCTTCCAAAAGTCACCGTCCTGAGCTTCCTTTCCCTCATCATCAAAATGGATCTCTAAGTAACTCAGAGAGTTCCTATAAAGATTCAAGAATATAGTGATGATAACACATATGAACTACTTATAGAGCAAATTTAAACCTCACAACACCCCTATGTAGTGAATATTGCTCTTATCTCAGTTTATAATAAGGAAATTGAGAGAGTATTTAAATTGTCCCAAAATCACACAGTGGTTTATTGACAGACCTGGGCTTTGAATCAGGCAGATTGCTTCTGGATTCTGTGCTCTTACTCCCTATGTTATGAAAAATATCTGGCATAGTATTCATGTCCATTAAATATTTGGTGCTCTCTTTTCTTCCACTCACATACCAGACAATAGATTAATTGATTAATAATTAATTAATAGATTAATAGATTAATTTTAAGATGCATATTAAAGTTCTTTTCATTGCATTTTAATAATACATGGTCCTTTCTTGCTAGTTGGATATTGAAGAAGTTAGCTGTCTGGCTATGATATAAATTCCCTTCTTTGTATCTTTATCAAATTCTTATCTTCTATAGGAGACTCCTGGGTGATTTTAGACTTTTCCTCCCTCTTATTTGAATATTTTAAGAATTTATACTTTTAATTTAGTTTTTTTGTTTGTTTCAAGGAAATTATTTTCTTTTGGCTTCTATGATAATACATTCTCTCAGTCTTATTCCTATTCTCCAACTGTATTTTTCATTTTTCTCGCTGATTCTTCCTCTTCTGCTCTGCCTCCCTAAATGTTGGAATTCTGCCTCCTGGATTGGAGCTGTACATATCCACACATTTATTCACATTATAACAGGAAAGCCTAGATGTACCCTGATAAAACACATGAAAATTAGAACTGGGACTACAGATATTGAAAGGCATAGTGTAGATTTATAGACTTGCTACTAACTCTCTCCTTCTCATGCCACATGTCTTCTTTTTCATTCATTGTATCATTCATTTTCTCTCTCCTTCTCATGCCACATGTCTTCTTTTTCATTCATTGTATCTTTCATTTTCAATGTTGTCTACACATTCACCTTTCTATGGTAACTAACTAGATCCCTCTACCAGTTCTATTTTCTTGTTTCTTTACTTTTGTGCTGTTCCCACTGCAAAAAGATTCATTCTGTTACCTGGTCAGATTTCTAAGAGAGTAAATGCTTTTTTTTTTTTTTTTTTTTTTTTT
>ML102027.1:25737-76024 GCA_003697995.1 Taxidea taxus jeffersonii | reverse complement strand
GAGACAAACCAAAAGAGACTCTTAATGTCATAAAACAAACTGAGGGGTGTGGGGGGAGGGCAGTTGGGAGAGGGTTGTGGGGTACATTATATGTTTAAATAAAAATAAAATAAAAAAATAATTTTCTGATAGAATGATTCTTAAGTGGCTGCCATGAAAGGGAATGAGCTTCCTGTCATTGTCGGTATTCAAACAGATTTGGCGCTATCTGTTGGGGATGCTGTAGAGGATATACAGACAGCCCCTGACTTAACAATGATTTGACTTTCGATTTTTCAGCTGTATGATGGTGCAAGAGCCATATGCATTCATTAGAAACCATTCTTCCGGTTTTGAATTTTGATCTTTTCCCAGGCTAGCAATATGTAGTATGGTTCTCTCTGGTGATGCTGGGCAGCAGCAGTGAGCCACAGCTCCCCGTCAGCTACACAATCTTGAAAGTGAACAACTGATACAGCTATTCTGTTTTTCACTTTCAATACAGTATTCAGTAAATTAAATGAGATATTCAGTACTTAATTATACAATAGATTTTGTGTTAGGTGATTTTGCCCAACTGTAGGCTAATGCAGGGACATTTAAGGTAGGCTAGGCTAAGCTATGATGTTCTGTAGGTTAGGTGTGTTAAGTGCATTTTTGACTTACAATGTTTTCAACTTATGATGGGTTTATCAGGATGTAACACCACTACAAGTGGAGAAAGATGTATAATTATTTACAAAGGAGTTGGAGTAGATGACTCCCCAAATCTTTTTCAAGCCTTATGGTCTTTAATTCTATGTGTACCATTATATTATTATATATGGTTACCCTTTATTATATATACATATTAATGTATGCATTGTATATATATATATATAAAGACAAATATATTCATCATCTTAGTAGTGCCTAAATTAATGAAGGGTAAAAATGACTTTTCAAAAACTTGATCTGGATTACTTAAAAAATATTACTAACATTTTTTTGCTTGAGGACACCAGTTTGTAAAATATTATTCTGAATGAACACTGTGTACTTAAACTGCAATAAACAGTTTAATAATGTTGTTGGTGTCTCAGGCACTAGGGTGGTGCAACCAGTTAAGCATCCTACTCTTGATTTCAGCTCAGATCATGTACTGAGGGTTGTGAGATCAAGCCCCTGGGGCTCCATGCTCAGTGCAAATGCTCTCCCTTTCCCTCTGCTCTTCTCCCTTGTGCTTCCTCTCTCAAATGAATAAATCTTTAAAAAAAATAATGTTAGCATTTCAAAAGCAAATAAATATCACAATGGCCCAATTCATCTAGCTGTTACCTTTTCCCAGTAAAATTTTTTACTATTGGGGCACCAGGGTGGCTCAGTCAGTTAAGCATCCAACTCTTGATATCAGCTCAGGTCTTGTCATGTACCTTTAATCTTTAATTTGTGACAGTTCCTGATTCCTTCCTTGTCTTTAATAACCTTGACATTTTTGAAAGTTCAGACTTGTGCTTATGTGCTCTCTCTCTCTCTTTTGCTCTCTCTCAAATAAATAAAATCTTTAAAACAAAACAAAACAAAGTTCAGGCCATTTTGTAGAATGGCCCTCACTAAGGTTTGTCTATGTTTCTTTATGATTAGATGCAAGTTGTACAATTTTGGCAGGAATATGGTAGAAGAGGTAGTGTGTTCTTAGTATATATTATTAATAAAGATTTGTAGTTGATGTTAATTTTGATGACTTGATTAAGGTAATAACTTCTTCACTGTATAGTTATTAATTTTCCCCTTGTAATTAGTAAGCATTTTGTGGGGAGATACTTGGAGACTATGTAAACATCCTGTTCTTCAACAAACTTTCAGTCACCTATTTTATGATTCCTGCTTGGAAAAATGAGTACTATAGTGACTGCCAAATGGCAGTTTTTCCAGTTTCAACATTTATTTTACATTTATTACTTGGTATCTTGTTTTAAGTTTTCTCTTTTCTTTTTATTTGTTAATTCATTTATTTACATAAGCATGGACTCTGTTTTATTCAATGGATTTTAATCCACTGTCATTATTGATTTCAGTGCTAAAATTGTCAGAGATTTGGATGTTCAAATCCTGTTCAATCTAGTTCTTGTGTTCTTTGGACATTTCTATTTTATTCTCGGAGTACTTTCTGGTGTAAGATATTTCAGGCTTATCTTGTTTCTCTTATTCTTACCCGACCATTTCAGTCATTTCAAAAGCTATTTTTCCCGTTATGGTTCCTGGGAGATCTGGGTGCTAGGTGTGGTTATTAATACTGGGGTGTCATTGCTTTTAGATCATTTTAGCAGACAGAGCCAGGAAACTCACAAACATATGGACATACATCTATATCTATTTCTATATCTAGTCATTTATTCATATTAAAATCCATGAGTTTACCCTAATATCTTCAACTCCACTCCAACACCACAGCATTCCTTCTAGTCTTCACTCTTTTTCTATTTGTAATTTCCTTTCTGATGATGAGAAATTTGGCCCTCATTATCTTCAATATTTAATTATTGGCTCATTCTCTCTTTATATAATTAATACCCTGGTCTCATGGTTCACCTCCTTTGCCCCAGCTCCCCTCGTCAGACCCAGTCCTGCTGGCCCCACCGCCCCCGCCCCCAGCCTCCTCCCAGCCACACAGCTAGAAAGTGGTAGAACAGGGGAAAAAAGAACATGCCAATTATTTGACAGATAGCCCCTTATTGGTCTTCAAGCTCAAGGGCATTTATTTGTGAAAATGCTCCTGTGAAGATGCACAAGGAAAAGGGGCCCTTGGGCTAATAAGATGAAGATTTAACCAGGCAGAGTGGCAATCCTCAGGGATGTCCCTTCTGTGAGAGATGGAGAATGAAGAATGGAGGCAGCCAAATGCTGCCACCTGCCAAGAACCACAATGAAGGAATTCTGCAAAATTGGTATGGTTCAGGGTTCAGTCAACCTCCTTCTCCAGTTCTATTAATATGCCACTGTGTTTTGTTATGATGTCTAGAACACATTCCATTTAACAGAAACATATTACTATGCTGTATTTGTAAAGAGGGAAATATTGCTTTTAAATTGAAATTCTAGGAGATGGATGATGGTGTCTGTTGTTTTAATGCTTACTTCATTTCCTGGTCCAGAAGATCAGAAATCTGTTTGTATTTTAGAAAACAGCATGAGGTCCATCTGTTCAGGTCGTATTTTCCCACATTAACACAAAGATTTATGGAGTGGTAAACTTACGTAAGAAAAACCAGTCATAATTATATTATTTGCTGCCATTTGAATTGACATTTTTTTGTTAGCCATGAAAATATAGTAGTAAACAGACATGTGCACAATGAATTAATTCTTTCAAACACCAAGTATAATAAAGGAATCCTTCTTAGTTCATATAGTATTTCACCTCTGTTTTGGTTTGCATTCTAGACATCATCCATTCAAATTCTCTCTGTGATACTGTTTATCCACAGTTTTGCTTCCAACAGAAGGTACAGACAGACATATAAGAGCTATTTGGCTTCCTGGGTGACTATTCTGGTCTGACTGAAATAAAGCGTAATGTTTTTTTTCCTCTAATGAAAATAGCTTGATTCCCTCCCCTCCTCCCCCCTGACCCTTTCAGTATATGGAATAAAGACATACTTAGGTAGAAAATGAAACAAAAAGTAATAAAAAAGTACTAAAAACCTGAAATTCTGCCATCCACAGTATAAATTGTTTTATATTTTAACCATTTGCGACGACATGGATGGAACTAGAGCGTATTATGCTTAGCGAAATAAGTCAACTGGAGAAAGACAACTACCACATGATCTCCCTGATATGAGGAGGTGGAGATGCAACGGGGGTGGGAGTTAAGGTGGTAGGAAAAGTAAAAATGAAAGAAGATGGGATCGGGAGGGAGAAAAACCAAAAGAGACTCTTAATGTCATAAAACAAACTGAGGGGGGTGGGGGGAAGAGGGGTTGGGTGAGGGTGGTGGGGTTACATCATATGTTTAAATAAAGCTTAAATAAAGTAAAAAAAAAAGATATCGTGAATACTCTTTTATGCCTTTCTTTTTACTTAGCAATGTCACATGAAATTTGTGTCATCATGTATACATATATATTATCTTTTTGAATGACTGTATAATATTGGATTGATGTTTTCATTTTACCAGTCCCCTATTAGAGGATAATGAAGCTATTTTCAATTTTTTTATTGTGTAAAGAAAGCCATGATGAATATTTTTGCATGCAACCTTTATGTACTTTATAGAGGTCTCTTTGGGATATATTCCTCCTGGAAATGGCATTGCTGGGTCAAAGAGTTCATACATTTAACATTTTTATACATGTCGCTGGTAAAACTAACTCTTAATGAGATGAATTATGCGTACAATGCTTGTCCTTCATATGTAATGTCCCTGTCAATGATGGGACTTTGCAAAGTCTCTTTTCAACTTTGTAGTAGCATTATATATATATGTGTGTGTATATTCTCTAATAGACATTTAAGGGATGATTTTAATAAATCTAGGTATGCAGCTTAACCAACCAGGTGTTGTCAAGTTTTACTCAAAATATGATTTACGGTTTGGTTTGAAGCAAGATGACATTTGGTCCTTTTCTTGTTTTTTCTTATTTGAGTTTAATGAATTATAGTAAATGGTATATGAGATATGAGAGTGAGTTGTAATTTCCCTGAGTGATGTCTATAGTATGAAGAATCAGTTATGAGAGACATATAAACTGCCAAAACTGAACCAGGAAGAAATAGAAAACCTGAATAGGCCCATAACCAGTAAGGAGATTGAAACAGTCATCAAAAATCTCCCAACAAACAAAAGCCCAGGGCCAGATGGCTTCCCAGGGGAATTCTACCAAACATTTAAAGAAGAATTAATTCCTATTCTCCTGAAACTGTTCCAAGAATCAGTTATGATTAAATGAAACCAAATTTGTAAAATTTTGATCTAATTCATGTGGCTTTTCCAGAAGTCTTGGCCTCAAGAGGGATTTCAGGCTTGGCTTTCTCGTGGATAAACAGCAAGAACAGGGTAAATGTGAGCAGGTGGTGTGTATGGTGTTTGAGGGATTTGTGAGTAGACCCCATTGATCCTTGGTGTTCCTTTTTTTGTTCAGGGATTGGTGCAAGTCCTGGGGGTGAGGGTTGGTAGGCTTCTTTGAACTCACCTGGGCTGTTTGATCTTTTCTCGTGAGAATTAGATAAGGGATAAGCAACCAGTCATACTTTAATAAGCATATCCGAACAGCCCTATAATCCGTTTTACATTATTTAATTAGCATTGAACCTAATTGGTGGTTTAACCATTTATATACATATAAAAAAGATAATGGAAAGAGAAAAGGGTCATTTTATTCCTGCTCCTCCCCCTTCTAACAATGGCTCCCTGCCACTCTTAACAGATTCACTCAGCACAGCTGATTTTAAAGGTGCTGATTCACTGCTGACCGATTCTCCCTTTTTTTTTTTTTTAAGACAGTGGGAAAGTAAGTGGTAGATGATAAATATGTGTTCACTGAGAATGTCATAGTTTATGCAAATTGATAGGTCCACTGCCTTAAAGATTAGAAAAGCTCTTTCCTGGAAAGGGAAGTGTCGATTATAAATGGTGAAAGACTCATTCCAGCAAGTTCTTAGCTGCCAACCGACATATTCATCACAGTGTGCCAGAATGGATTTTAAAACGGTACAACAGAAATTGCTCTGCTCCAAATCAGGCATCATTGCCTTCACACAAGCCAAATCAACCTGCTTGTTTGAAAACTGCCAAATAAGGCTTTCTTTCAAGCTCAGTTAACTTTTTCCTTTCCTGGTGTGTATGGTTCATTACAGTCTACTAAAGTCATCAACCACAATTGAGTATAGGGGAGCCAGGCTCCTTACCTTGATTTTGCCTACATAGCAATAGGTGCCGCTGCTTTCAAGCTGATGGCAAGAGAGAATGTTTAGCCTAGTTCGAACCAAACTGGTAACTCCCTTCCCAACTTGCCCCTTTCCACTCCTTTCCCTTTTGCACTTTTTGCTTTCATTTAGTTCTTTACTTCTTCTCAGTCTTTGTCCCTCCCAGAGCTAGCTGTTGATTCCTGCAGCTCTCAAACAGCTGATAACCCAACTATCCCTTCACTAACTTTCTGTCGTAGAACTGTCAGCTGAGTCTACAGGTCAAACTTGGGCTAAGCTTCCTGTTTGGTGCATCACACCCATTTCTCCTTCCTACCTCTGCCCCTACTCCACATCCATCCCATCAAATCTGTTTCCTTATCTCCCCTCATCTTCATGTCTTTAAGCTGTAAATTTTCTCCTCTCCTATAACCCAGGCTCACATAGCCCAGCAATATCCTCAGGTCTCTCTCCTATTTTCTTGTATTGTAGCTTAGCCCAACTCTTCCCAGCTCCCTTGCTCCTTCCAGCCTGGCCTACTCAGAATCTAATATTCACTCCTTTTCCTAGTTCAGCTAAGCAGCCTTCATTCCCAGCCCATCCTGCTATACCACAGGCTACATCCTCGCTCAGTCCTATCAAAGCAGCCTTGACCCATACCCTCTGGGGTAGCTTCTGCTTTTCAACCCAGAATAAGGATTCTTCCTCACCTAAGAATCCCTCTTTTAAGCTTATGGTAGCTAACATGCTAGGAGCTTGTCATTCAGCCTATGTGCCCAAATCTCTTCTAGCCTGGAATCAGTGAGTTGCCGTGAAGTTCTGGTGCCATTGTGCATTTATTAGCACTGCAGGGCATGACCCTCACAGTGGATGTTACCTCACTGACCTGTCATCAGCAAAGCATAGTAATGATGATAGATTTGGACTTATTCTTCCACATTCCTCCCTTGATTTTTCTAAGCAAGAAGATGAGTTTGTGAGATGGTTAGCAGGGTCAGGAGGTGCGGTCAATGGCTATAGAAAGGAAAGCTAGGTATTGCTACAGTAATACAGAATTGAACCCTATCCAAGGCCTGGACTAATAGGGTCAGAGCACCAATACCAGATTCCAGAGTGCAACAAACTTGCCATTCCTCAGACTCTCAGTGTAAATTATTTTCCCTCAAGAACAAGATGCCTACGGGTAGAGTGAAAGACCTCTCATATCCTACTAATTTTTGAGCCAAGATGTTTCTTACTGGTCAGTAATGTGAACATGAAAGTCAGAATTCATCCATAGCAACCCCCTAAATAACATTTTTAGGGTAAGTACTCAATCATGTCTACAAATCATAGGGGTAAAACTCAAGTTTATAACCAATTTAAAGTCCATTCTAAAATTATAACAGGGTTGCTATAGGGAATGTGGGCAGGGGATGGGGTAAATGGGTGGTGGGTATTAAGGAGGGCACTTACTGTGATGGGCACTGGGTGTCATACATAAGTGATGAATCACTAAATTCTACTCCTAAACTAATATTACACTATATGTTAAGTACTCCTGAAACTAATATTACACTATATGTTTTTTTAATTAACATATAATGTATTATTACCCCCAGGGATACAGGTCTGTGAATCGCCAGGTTTACACACTTCACAGCACTCACCATAGCACATACCCTTCCCAATGTCCATAACCCCACCACCGTCTCCCTCCGTCCCTCCCCCTTGCCCCCTTCAGTTTGTTTTGTGACATTAAGAGTCTGTTATGGTTTGTCTCCCTCCCAATCCTATCTTGTTTCATTTATTCTTTTTCTACCCCCTAATGTCCCACATTGCATCTCCCCTTCCTCATATCAGGGAGATCATATGATAGTTGTCTTTCTCTGATTGACTAATTTCGCTAAGCATAATACCCTCTGGTTCCATCCACATCGTCACAAATGGCAAGATTTCATTTCTTTTGATGGCTGCATAGTATTCCATTGTATATATATACCACCTCTTCTTTTTCCATTCATCTGTTGATGGACATCTAGGTTCTTTCCATAACTTGGCTATTGTGGACATTGCTGCTATAAACATTCGGGTACACGTGCCCCTTCAGATCACTACGTTTGTATCTTTAGGGTAAATACCCAGTAGTGCAATGGCTGGGTCATAAGGTAGCTCTATTTTCAATTTTTTGAGGACCCTCCATGCTGTTTTCCAGAGTGGTTGCACCAGCTTGCATTCCCACCAACAGTGTAGGAGGGTTCCCCTTTCTCCACATACTCACCAGCATCTGTCATTTCCTGACTTGTTCATTTTAGCCATTCTGACTGGTGTGAGGTGGTATCTCATTGTGGTTTTGATTTGTATTTCCCTGATGCCCAGTGATGTGGAGCACTTTTTCATGTGTCTGTTGGCCATCTGGATGTCTTCTTTGCAGAAATGTCTGTTCATGTCCTCTGCCCATTTCTTGATTGGATTATTTGTTCTTTGGGTGTTGAGTTTGCTAAGCTCTTTATAGATTTTGGACACTAGCCCTTTATCTGATATGTCGTTTGCAATGTCTTCTCCCATTCTGTCAGTTGTCTTTTGGTTTTGTTGACTGTTTCCTTTGCTGTGCAAAAGCTTTTGATCTTGATGAAGTCCCAATAGTTCATTTTGGCCCTTGCTTCCCTTGTCTTTGCCGTTGTTCCTAGGAAGAAGTTGCTGCGGTTGAGGTGGAAGAGGTTGCTGCCTGTCTTCTCCTCAAGGATTTTGATGGATTCCTTTCTCACGTTGAGGTCCCTCATCCATTTTGAGTCTATTTTCGTGTGTGGTGTAAGGAAATGGTCCAGTTTCATTTTTCTGCATGCGGCTGTCCAATTTTCCCAACACCATTTGTTGAAGAGGCTGTCTTTTTTCCATTGGATATTCTTTCCTGCTTTGTCGAAGATTAGTTGACCATAGAGTTGAGGGTCTATTTCTGGGCTCTCTATTCTGTTCCACTGATCTGTGTCTGTTTTTGTGCCAGTACATACTGTCTTGATGATGACAGCTTTGTAATAGAGCTTGAAGTCTGGAATTGTGATGCCACCAACTTTGGCTTTTTTTTTTTTTCAATATTCCTTTGGCTATTCGAGGTCTTTTCTGGTTCCATATAAATTTTAGGATTATTTGTTCCATTTCTTTGAAAAAATTGGATGGGATTTTGATAGGCATTGCATTAAATGTGTAGATAGCTTTAGGTAGCATAGACATTTTCACAATATTTATTCTTCCAATCCACGAGCATGGAACATTTTTCCATTTCTTTGTGTCTTCCTCCATTTCTTTCATGAGTACTTTATAGTTTTCTGAGTATAGATTCTTTGCCTCTTTGGTTAGGTTTATTCCTAGGTATCTTATGGTTTTGGGTGTAATTGTAAATGGGATTGACTCCTTAATTTCTCTTTCTTCTGTCTTGTTGTTGGTGTAAAGAAATGCAACTGATTTCTGTGCATTGATTTTATATCCTGACACTTTACTGAATTCCTGTACAACTTCTAGCAGATTTGGAGTGGAGTCTTTTGGGTTTTCCACATATAGTATCATATCATCTACAAAGGGTGATAGTTTGACTTCTTCTTTGCTGATTTGGATGCCTTTAATTTCTTTTTGTTGTCTGATTGCTGAGGCTAGGACTTCTAGTACTATGTTGAATAGCAGTGGTGATAATGGACATCCCTGCCGTGTTCCTGACCTTAGCGGAAAAGCTCTCAGTTTTTCTCCATTGAGAATGATATTTGCGGTGGGTTTTTCATAGATGGCTTTGATGATATTGAGGTATGTGCCCTCTATCCCTACATTTTGAAGAGATTTGATTAGGAAGAGATGCTGTACTTTGTCAAATGCTTTTTCAGCATCTATTGAGAGTATCATACGGTTCTTGTTCTTTCTTTTGTTAACGTATTGTATCACATTGATTGATTTGCGGATGTTGAACCAAACTTGCTGCCCTGTCATAAATCCCACTTGGTCATGGTGAATAATCCTTTTAATGTACTGTTGGATCCTATTGGCTAGTATTTTGGTGAGAATTTTCACATCTGTGTTCATCAAGGATATTGGTCTGTAATTCTCTCTCTCTCTCTTTTTTTTAAGATTTTATTTATTTATTTGACAGAGGGAGATCACAAGTAGGCAGAGAGGCAGGCAGAGAGAGAGTAAGGGAAGCAGGCTCCCTGCTGAGCAGAGAGCCCGATGCGGGGCTCGATCCCAGGACCCTGAGATCATGACCCGAGCTGAAGGCAGAGGCTTTAACCCACTGAGTCACCCAGGTGCCCCTGTAATTCTCTTTTTTGATGGGATCCTTGTCTGGTTTTGGGATCAAGGTGATGCTGGCCTCATAAAATGAGGTTGCACGTTTTCCTTCCATTTCTATTTTTTGGAACAGTTTCAAGAGAACAGGAATTTATTCTTCTTTAAATGTTTGGTAGAATTCCCCTGGGAAGCCATCTGGCCCTGGGCTCTTGTTTGTTGGGAATTATTACACTACATGTTATGTTGTTATGTAACTACTTTTAAACAAAAACTTGAAACATTATAAAAAATAAAATTATACACTTTGACTCCAAAAAATCAAAAATGTGGAAGATAAGCACTTCTGGCTAGTACAAATGAAAAGCACTAAGTAATTAAGCAATCATATTTAACACAGTTTAGGGGTGCCTGTGTGGCTCAGTCACTGGGTGTCTGCCTTCGGCTCAGGTCATGATCCCAGAATCCTGCGATCAAGCCCCACATCGGGCTCCCTGCTCCAGGGAAGCCTGCTTCTCCCTCTCCTACTCCCCCTGCTTGTGTTCCCTTTCTTGCTGTGTCTCTGTCAAATAAATAAATAAAATATTTTTTAAAAGCTCAATCATATTTAACACAGTTTAATAAAATGCCATAATACTCCGGTAAGTATTCAGATGACGACTTTGAAGTGGTTTGAAATAAATGAAGATAGCACCCTTATTTCATAAAGTTATGTCTAATATATTAACATTTATTGCTTTTAAGAGAATTCAAAGTATAGCTTATTCTAGCCACCGAAACATTTTGAGAATGGAAAAAATAGTAACACCAATTAATTTTTGGTCTTTTATATTCCAAATACTCAATGCCACTCTTCAGTAGATACCCTCACTCCATTCATTGGGTCTGATTTTACCACCATTTCCTTATTTCTTTCTTACTGGAGAGTTCAGGATCAGCTTCAAATGACAAGGAGGTAAAAAAAATGAGGTTCAAGGGTTCTTCTATTTTTAGACTGAAAATTCTTTGATGATGTAACACAAATGAAAGTTCTCCCAACCCAAGAACTTTGCAGAGATGCTGACCCCTTTCCCAGGTGAATCCTTGCTATTTTGTTCTGACAATTCCGGGCCAGCATGGGGCCAACAGAGACTCCAAGGGCAGCCCGCATCAGGACAGGTTTCTCAGGGATCTGGAACCAGTGTCCCCAGCTCAGAGAGTCAGAATTGCAGCTGAGTGACAAAGATAACAGTTTGAGGGCCATCTCAAAAGTGAAATCAGGACAAAAATAGGAGAATGAACAGCACAGCCTATGAAAACTGATAACAAGACAGGAAAAAGTTCAAGGAGCAGTTACAAAATGCAGTTCAGGACTAAACTTTGTTTTGTTCTATCAACATTTATTAAATGTGTTTTGAGTGCCAGGAACATAAATATGAATGAGACCTTCATGGAACTCATAGGCTACAAGGAGATTCTGACTTTGGCATGTTCCCTTTTAGAAGGTATCTGGATCTGTTGAAGGAGGGGACATGGCAGATTAAAGGAGCCACCTTAGGCTGTGCACAAACCAGAGAATTTGGGATGTGTTAACAAGTCCTGCCCAGCATCATTGTGTGAGGAGGTAGAGTCATACTGTGGCCACTTCCTTTTTCTGTGGCTCTAAGTCTTCTCAGAAAGAGCACTTTAAAAATTAGAGGTCTGAGTGAATTTTAATACTTGCCCCTTGTCCTGGAATTTGCTAGCTGGGCCTAGGTGAAGATTTGAGTAGAAGTGTTTGAGACAGTATACAGAGTGTGCAAGGGACTTAAAAGAGAATTGCATTTTTAGAGAACTGTCTAAATAATCACATAAAATTTAAAAGGTCTCCAGTAAAATGGCTTGAAGGAATTATTCAGATTCTGTTCTAATTAGCAGCCTTAAGTCCTTGTTTACCACAACTGACATGTATTTCTTCATTATGAGCTCAAAAGGCTATCTACCCATCTTTAAGGAAATCTTACGTTACTATTACCCTAGAATCTCAACCAATTCTGGTTGATTCTTTCAGAAATCTACTCTAGTTTTCTTGATAAGCTGTAGGTTATTTTTCCTAAACAACAACTACACAAGGAGCAAAATGTAGGCAAATCATCTGCTGTGAATTATTATTATACACCATCCTATCCCATCAATAAAAGAATTAATAGCAACTTAAGGAGTTATGTTCAGTTTTTGATTCATTTGACCAGCACTATGTGAATATTTTCCCATAAATTTAAAAATATTAATGCCTTATTAGCATCTGTATTAAAAATAATATTATAAAAAGCAGAGTAGGCAGGAAAGTTTCCTTGACTGGTGGGATTCAACCTTAAATATTACATGGTAAACTAATGTATCTGTGTATCAGACAGGGTTTAGTTTGATACTGAAGTCAGATACTAAGTATCAGATACTGATACTTAGTCAGATAACAAAAGTCACTCTATTTCTTTGAATCAGAAAGAGATACACAAGAAATCAGAAGTTTCTAAAATCTTTAGAAAGGCTGGAGGAGCAGATTTCAAATTGGGCCTCTAGGCATACTTCCTTGAATGCATGATTTTTTTTATCCTTTAAAAAATCCCTAATCTAGCAATTCATAAACTGTATATAATAACCTTCTTGCTATAGAAACAGCAGAGGAAAATAAGTCTTTATTTTATGCTAATGTCAAAATCTCCACAATATTTGACCAATGAGAAGCAAACAAGCTAGTATTTATTGAGCACCTGCTATGTACTTTCAATGTATAGTTTCATTAAATCCTTGTTAATAACCTTTTCATGTTGGTAATATCAGCCGATCTTGTAGATGGTTTAGAAAGGCTAAGTGATGTATGCACAGGTAGAAAATAGAGACAGAACTAAAATTCAGATCTGCTGCTTCCAAAATTGGTTAAATTTGTTGCCCAGTATTGGTTATTAATTCAAAACCCTATTTGATGGCATCCAACCAAAGTACTGATTCAATATTTAAAAACTGTATCCATCAGGCTAGTTAGCTCAGCCATTAAGAGATGTTTTATAATTCACCTTTTTCTAGATGATCCATGAGGATGTGGTTCTTAAAGGCAGACATTTCAGACAGTATTTCAGGGAGCAAGCAAGCCAGCAAGTAGTTTCTATCTTAGGCAAAAATAATCTTGTCCATGTCACTTGACCTAGAACTTTGTAGTCTTACCCAACACTTTTCTAGATCTTAAGAAGATAAAAAATTATTTTCTAAGAAAACTCATGGTTTTACATGTAGGCACTTCTTTTGTCCATATATGTACTAAGCATGTGGGTCTTCTGAGAATACATATCTGATCTTTAGACATTCACAGAATGATGGTGTGTGAGTTTTCTGTTCGCTGCTATAACAAATTACCAGAAAATTGATGGATTAAAACAATAGGAATATTACAATTTACACTTCTGTCAGTCAAAAGTTCAGTACAGATATCATATGGTGTTGGCAGGTGTGTATTATTTTCTGCAGACTCTAGGAGAGGATCCATTTTTTTGCCTTTCAGAGGCTGTCCACATTCCTGGGTTTATGATCCCCTTCTGTCTTCAATACTAGCAACAGCAGGCTGAGTTCTCACATTGCATCACTCTGACCTTGCTTCTGTTGTCACATCTCTTCTGACTTTTCTGTCTCTGTCTTCCACTTTTAATCACTTATGTTACATTATCCCCAATCAGATGATCCAGGAAAGTCTACCTATTTTAAGGTCAGTTGATTTGAAGCTTAATTCCATTTGCAACCTTAATTCCCCTTAGTCATATAAGGTAATGTATTGACAGTTTCTGGGAACTAGGATGTGGATATTTTGGTGGGGATGTGTGGGGGGTGTTATTCTGCCTACCATGGATGGTTAATTTGCAGTGTAGAAGAAAGGGCTTGGAAAGGAAGAGATGGATCTGAATTTTGCCCATACCATCAACTGGTTATGTCACTCACTAACTGGCAAGTCACGCAAACTCTCAGAACCTATTTCCTCACATGTAAAATGGAGATTATAATACCTATTGTACAGAGTTGTTTTCTACCTTTAAATGAGGAAACAAAGTTCTTAGTACATGCCTGGCACAGAGATGGGGCTAAATAAATATAGCTTTCATCATAATTAGAGAATCTAGAGCCACATTCAGGGCCAAACAATCCAAAAGAGTACGTCCAGGTGCATGGAAGCATCTGTGCTTGATATTTCCTGTGGTTTCATTTTTCCTTTAACTCTAATTGAATGGTTGCCTGAAATCTTTTCGAAATCAAACAGTGTATAGACCCTGAATAAACATGCAAAATATGAATGCAAATGCACTTTATTTTAGTTTTAGTCTCAGCTAGTTCCTTTCCATAGATGATGTTCTGCATGGAGAACAAAGAGATAAATATGAATAGCCGATTTATCTATTTGTTTCTGTTTTTGTTTTTTGTTTTACAATTTTCCCTTGGCCACCAAAACCCATTTCTTCGTTTATATTCAGTGGGAAAACTTCAAACTTTTTATCTGTTCATTTTCACATATGTGGCTTTTCCCATGATGGTAATGGATCTATCCCTGCACAAAGGATCAGTGGCAGCTGGTCATCCCATTTGCCTTTTAGCTCTCAGAAAGCTAATGAGTGACTTATTGTGTTCAAAGCCCTTATTAACTAGCCATTAAAAATGATGTTATAGAAAATTTAGTGACATGGAAAAATATTTGCAATGTATTGATAAATAAAATAGGGAAGTTATAAACTGGGATATGGTGTTTGATACCATTTTTTGGAAAAAAATATTCACAAATGGAAAAAGGCATAGAAGGATTAGTAGTTATCTCTGGCTGGTAGAATTATGAATGTTTTTTTTTTATCTGTTTGCTTTCCCATATTTCTGAATTTTCTATAATAAAACTGTATTGCTGGGACGCCTGGGTGGCTCAGTTGGTTAAGCGGCTGCCTTCGGCTCAGGTCATGATCCCAGCGTCCTGGGATCGAGTCCCACATCGGGTTCCTTGCTTGGCAGGGAGCCTGCTTCTCCCTCTGCCTCTGCCTGCCTCTCCGTCCGCCTGTGCTCGCTTGCTCTCTCTCTCTAACAAATAAAAAAAAAACAAACCAAAAAAAAACCAAAAAAACTGTATTGCTTTTGTACTAGGAATAAACAAAAAATAATTTTTTTATGTGGTGATCCGATTGTGGTAAATAGCTCCTGAGTCAGAAGCTTGTTCAGAGCAGGTGCCCAGGGAAGCTTAATAAGGGACTTCTGTGACTTTGTGGTGGTGGGAGTCATCTGGCGTGGCCAAGTTGTGAGGCGTGCACTGGGAAGTAGGTACATAGCAACTAAGCTCAGCCTGGTAATGCTGAGACATGTATCTCCAGCACCCTTCCTTTTTGATTGACAATGGTTTAATTAAGAAAAGGAGATACACATTACTTAAGGAATACCTCCAGTTATGCCTGAGAAATTTAATATTAAAAGAAATATGGGAAACCTATTAGCAGAAATAGAGCCAGAGGTAGAGATGCTAAATAAACAAATTCTCTAAATAGTCAAACTGCACACTATCATTTTTTATTATTCTTGAAATATTATTAAGGACTTTAAAGTGTTTTAGTGGATAAGCTTCCTTACTTGAGTTATTTGAGCCACTTTAATTCATTTATATATATTACTTAATTTTGTTCTTAACAAAATTTGCTTCATTAAAAAAATCATTCATTCATTCAGCAAGCACGTACTGAACCGTACTGAACACCTATCTCATGCCAACCACTGCTAGGTGCTAGGTGCTGAAGATATAAAAATTGGTAATACCTAATTTTAATCCCCGTGGGGTGAAAACTCTCAGAGGTTTAGTGGGAGAGAAAGAAAAAACAAAGTTATCAAAGCAATCAATTCTATGATTGAAGGTATAATGAAAGAATGAGGGTGGGCATCTAACTTAGATGGAGGTAAGAGGTAGGCCTAGGGAAGTTTTCCAGAGAAGGTGATATTTAATCTGAGCCTTGAAGAATGAGCAGGAATTTATGAGGTGAAAAAGCGGGAAAAGAGTATTCCATGAAGAAGGAATAGCATATGTAAAAACCCAGAGGCATGACATTTTGAAAGAGTTTCCTATAGTTTGAAATAGCCAGAACTTTTGTGGATGTGGAGGACAAGCAGAGGATGAGGCTATGAGAATTCATTTTATGTGTCAACTTGGCTGGTTGAGGACTACTCTACATGTTTCCGTGAAGGGGTCTTTGGATGATATTTACACTTAAAACTTTGAAATTGAGTAAAGCGTATTGCTTTCCATATTGTGGGTAGGCCTCATAAATCAGTTGAAGGCTAATAGAATAGAAAATAGAAATAGACTAATATCCAGTGAGAAGAAGGGAATTCAGACTATTTGATCTTGAACTGTAACTCTTCCTGGGTTTCCAGACTGCTGGCCTACCCTGAAGATATTGGTTTTGTCAGGCACCACAATTACATGAATCAACTCCTTAAAATAAATCTCTGTATATATATGTAGGCATACTTCATTTACTGCACATCGCTTTAGTGTGCTTCACAGATAGTGCATTTTTTACTAATTGAGAGTTTGTGGCAACCTTGTGCCCATTGGTGTCATTTTTCTCACATTTGCTCACTTCCTTTCTGTGTCACATTTTGATAATTTTCATAATATTTCAGACTTTTTCATTATTGATATATTTGTTAATGGTGATCTGTGATCAGTGATTTTGATCTTACTATTGTAACTGTTTTATAAACCATGGCCATATAAGATGGCAAATTTGATCAATAAATGTTGTACAGGTTCCAACTGCTCCATTGACTAGCTGCTCCCCTTTCTCTCTCTCCTCAGGCCTCCTTATTCCCTGAGATACAATATTAAAATTAGGCTAATTAATCACCCAACAATGGCCTGTAAGTGTTCATGTGAAAGGAGGAGTCACATGTCTCTTACTTTAAATTAAAGGCTATGAGTGATTAAGCTTAATGAGGAAAGTCTGCTGAGAGCCAAAGAGCTTATAGGTTATAAGCTAGGCCCCCTGTGCCACAAGTTACCCAAATGGTGAATGCAGAGGAAAAGTTCTTAAATTAAAAGAGATACTCCAGGGAACATACAAATGATAACAAGACAAGACAGCCTTATTGTTGATACGGAGAGCGTTTAATGGTCTGGATAGAAGATCAAATCAGTCATAACATTCCCTTAATCCAAAGCCTATCCAGAGCAAAGCCCTGATTCTCTTCAATTCTTTGAAGGCTGATAGAGGTAAGGAAGCTATTTTCAAAAGAAAATCTTGAAACTAGCAGAGGTTGGTTCACGAAATTTAAGGAAAGAAGCTGTCTCTGTAATATCAAAGTGCAAGATGAAGCAGCAAGTGCTGTTGTAGCAAGAGATCCAGAAGATCTTAATGAAGGCAGCTGCACTAGACAACAGATTTTCAATAGGCTCAATAAAAACAGCCTTCAATAAAATAGCCTTTCAATAAAAACAGCCTTCTATTGGAAGAAGATTCCATCTAGGACTTACATAGCTAGAGAGGAGAAGTCAATGCCTGGCTTCGGAGCTTCAAAAGACAGACAGAGTCACCCTTTTGTTAGGAGTCAATGCAGCTGTTAAAGCCAATGCTCATTTACCATCTCCAAATCCTAGAGCCCTTAAGTATTATTCTAAATTTACTTGGCCTGTGTTCTCTAAATGAAACAGCAAAGACACAACAACAATATAGCTATTTACAACATGGTTTCCTGAACATTTTAAGCCCAATATTGAAAGTTACTGCTTAGAAAAAAAGATTCCTTTCCAAATAGTACTGCTCATTGACAATGTACCTAGTCATCCCAGAGTTCTGATGAACATGTATAAGATTAATGTTGTTTTCATGCCTGCTAACACAACATCCATTATAAAGCTCATGGATCAAGGAGTAATTTCAACTTTCAAGTCTTACTATTTAAGAAGTACATTTCAAGGAGCAGCTGGGTGGCTCCGTTGGTTAAGCGTCTGCCTTTGGCTCAGGTTATGATCTCAGGGTTGTGGAATCGAGTCCGCAAAGGGCTCCCTGCTCAGTGGGGAGTATGCTTCTCCCTCTCCCTCTGCTCCTCTCCCCACTAGTGCTCTCTCTCAAATAAATAAAAAAAATTAAAAAAATAAATAAATATATTTCATAAGGCTATAGGTAACATACATAAGTGATTTCTCTGGGCAAGTAAGTTGAAATGCTTTGGAAAAGATTTGCCATTTTATTATCTATTTATTAAAAAAAGTAGCAGCAAGAGAGGGAATACAAGCAGGGGGAGTGGGAGAGGGAGAAGCAGACTTCCTGCTGAGCAGGGAGCCCAATGCGGGGCTCGATCCAGGACCCTGGGATCATGACCTGAGCCGAAGGCAGACGCTTAACTAACTGAGCCACCCAGGCGCCCTATTTATTTATTTTTTAAAAAAAGATTTTATTTATTTATTTGTGAAAGAGAGAGGGCCAGAGATAGCGAGAGAGAGAGATTGAGAGTACAAGTGGGAAGAGAGTGAGAAGCAGGCTCCCCACTAAGCAGGAATCCAGGTGAAAGGCTTGATCCCAGGATCCTGGGACCATGACCTGAGCCAAAGGCAGATGCTTAATTGACTGAGCCACCCAGGCCCCTGAGATTTGCCATTTTAGGTGCCAGTAAGAACATTTGCGATTAGGGGTGCTTGGGTGTCTCACTGGGTTAAGCCTCTGCCTTCAGCTCAGGTCATGGTCTCAGGGTCCTGGGATCATGCCTTGCATCGGGCTCTCTGCTGAGCTGGGAGCCTGCTTCCCCCTCTCTCTCTGCCTGCCTCTTTGCTGACTTGTGATCTCTCTCTTTCTGTCCAAAGAAAAAAAGAACATTTGTGATTCATGGAAAGAGGTCAAAATAACATTTACAGGAGTTTGGAAGAAGTTGATTCTAATCCCTATGGATGACTTTGAGGGATTCAAGACTTTAGTGGAGGAAGTTAACTGCGAATGTGTAGAAATAGCAAGAGAACTAGAATTAGAATTAGAAATGGAACTTAAAAGATGCAGAATTGCTGTAATCTCATCATAAAACTAATGGATGAGGAGTTGCTTCAACAGATGAGCAAAGGAATGGTTTCTTGAAATGGCATCTACTCCTGGTGAAGATGTTGTGAAGACTGTTGAAATGGCAGCAAAGGATTTAGAGTATTATATAAACTTAGATGATAAAACAGTGGCAGGGTTTGAGGGGATTGACTCCAGTTTTTTTTAAGTGTTTTTTTTTTTAAAGATTTTATTTATTTATTTGACAGTGCAGGGGGAGCAGCAGACAGAGGGAGAAGCACTCTCCCCACTGAGCAAGGAGCCCCTCGTGGGACTAGATCCCAGGATCATGATCTGAGCTGAAGGCAGACGCTTAATTAACTGAGCAACCCAGGTGCCCCTAGGCTCCAATTTTGAAAGAAGTTCTACTGTGGATAAAATACTTATCAAACAGCGACACATGCTACAGAGAAATCATTTGTGAAAGGAAGTGTCAACTGATGTGGCAAACTTCATTGTTGTCCTCTTTTAAGAAATTGTCCCAGCCACTGAAAACTTTAGCAACCACCATCTGATCTATCAGCAGCCGTCAACATCGAGACAAAACCTTCTACCAGTAAAAAGATTATGACTTGCTGAAAGCTCAGATGTTGATTAGAATTTTTTGACAATAAAATATTTTAACATTAAAACATATACATTTTAAAAGACATAACGCTATTACACACTTACTGGACTACAGTACAGAGTAAACATAACTTTTATACACACTGGAAAACCAAAAAATTCACTTGACTTGTTTTATAGCGAAATTTGCTTTATTGTGGCAGTCTGGAACTGAACCCCCCATTTCTCTGAGGTTGCCCATCTGAGGTTATATATGCCCATCCTATTGATTTTTTTTCTCTGGAGAACTCCTAACTAATAAAGAGGGTAATGGCAGAAAATATGGAAAGTTCTTCTGAACACAAGGCTTTCAGTTACTTAAGACTACTGATGACTGAGCAGATACTAAGAGAGAGATATGTGGATCTCTGGGCCTATAAGATCCTGTAGAAATGTCAGTATTCTTTTTTCTTCTTCTTTTTTATTGAGGTATAATTGACACACAATATATTAGTTTCATGTATACACCATACTGGTTTGATAATTTAAGCATTGCAGATTGATCCTCACAAGTCTAGTTGCCATCTGTCCCCATACAAAGTTATTACAATATTATCGACTATATCCACTATACTGTATTCTTTATCCTCATGAATTACTCATTTTATATCTGGAAGTTTGTACCTCTTAACACCCCTCACCTATTTTGCCACCCCCAATCCCTCCCCTCTCTGGGAGCCAACAGTTCTGTTTTAGTTTGTTTTATTCTTTAGATTCCATATATAAATGAAATCATACAGTATTTGTCTTTCTCTATCTGACTTATTTCACTTAACATAATAACCTCTAGGTCCATCTATGTTGTCACAAATGGTAAGATAGCATTCTTTTTTAATGGCTGAATCATATTATAACATATATATATATATGAATGAATAAAGATTATATATATATAATTTTTATATAATATATATAATATAATCTTTATATATATAAATTATATAGATTATATATAATTATTATATTATATAGATTATATTATATATAATCTTTATATATAATATATATTTATATAGAATTATATAGAATCTATATATAAATCTATATATAATCTATATATATATCTATATATAATTTATATACAATCTTTATATATTATATATAACATTTAATATATAATATATAATATAATATATAATATATAATCTTTATATATTATATATATAATCTTTATCCATTCATTCATCAATGGACACTTAGGTCATTTCCATTTCTTGGCTATTGTACATAATGCTGCAATGAACTAGGGATGCATATCTTTTCAGATTGGTATTTTTGTTTCTTCAGATAAATACCCAGAAGTGGGATTGCTGGATCATATGGTAGTTATGTTTTTAATTTTTTGAGGAATCTCTATACTGTTTTCCATAGTGGCTACACCAATTTTCCTTCCTACCAACAGTATTAGAGGGTTCTCTATTCTCCACATCCTTCCCAATAATTGTTTAATAATTTTTGCCTTCTTGATAATAGCCAATCTGAATGTGTATGGGTGGTGTGAGGTGATATCTCATTATGTTTTTGATTTGCATTTCACAAACACAAAAATGTTTTGTTCACAAATACAAAAATGCCAGTTGGCCATCTGTATGTCTTCTTTGGAAAAATGCCAATTCAAGTCCTCTACCCATTTTTCAGTCTGGTTGTTTTTTTGATATTAAGTTGTGTAAATTCTTCATGTATTTTGGATTTTAACTCCTTATTGAACGTATGATTTGCAAATATCTTCTCTGAACCAGAATTTTGACATTTTGTTTTATTAATGCTTTCCTCGCAAAGGGTTTTTAGCTTGATGTAATCCCTTTGTTTGTTTTAGTTTCTGTTGCCATTGCCTGAGGAGACTGTACCCCCAAAATATTGCTAAGATTAATGCCAAAGAGCTCACTACCTATGGTTTCTTCTAGGAGTTTTTGGTTTCAGGTCTTACACGCAAGTTGTTAATCCATTTTGAATTTGTTTTTGTATATGATGTAAGAAAGTAGTCCAGTTTCATTCTTTTGCATATAGCTGTCCAATTTCCCCATCACCATTTATTGAAGAAATGGTCTTTCCCCCATTGTATATCCTTGCATTCTTTGACATAGATTAATTGATATATGTTTGGGTTTATTTGGGGGATTTCTATTCCATTCCATGGATCTATGGGTCTGTTTTTGTGCTAAGACCATACTCTTGATTACTATAGTTTTGTAGTACAGTTTGAAATCAGGCAGCATGACACCTCCAGCTTTGTTCTTTCTCAAGTTTGCTTTTGTTACTTAAGATGTCAATAGTCTTTTTTAAAAAATTAATTGATTAATTAATTTGTCAGAGAGAGTGAGTGAGTGAGCAAGAGTACAAGCAGGGGGAGCAGCAGGCAGAGGGAGAAGTAGGCTCTCCACTAAGCAGGGAGCCCAAAGCGGGACTCCGTCCCAGGACCCCAGGATCATGATCTGAGCTGAAGGCAGATGCTTAACCAACTGAGTCACCCAGGCATCCCCAAGATGTCACTAGTCTTGACATCATTCCGTATTCTTTTCCATGTCTCCCTCTTGGTTTTGAAATCCATTTCATTTTATCCACAAACATTTATTTTTTTATTTTTTTTCAAAGATTTTGTTTATTTATTTATTTATTTGACAGACAGAGATCACAAGTAGGCAGAGAGGCAATCGGAGAGAGAGGGGGAAGCAGGCTCCCCGCCGAGCAGAGAGCCCGATGCGGGGCTCGATCCCAGGACCCTGGGATCATGACCCGAGCCGAAGGCAGAGGCTTCAACCCACTGAGCCACCCAGGCACCCCCAAACATTTATTGAGTGCCAATATGTTTGAGGTACTGTGTTGGGGGCTGAGGATAAAATGGTGAGAAAGTCTGCTATCAAGATATACCATCTGGGGGCACCTGGGTGGCTCTGTGGGTTAAAGCCTCTGCCTTCAGCTCAGGTCATGATCTCAGGGTCCTGGGATGGAGCCCCACACAGGGCTCTCTGCTCAGCGGGGAGCCTGCTTCCCCCTGTCTCTCTGCCCAGCTCTCTGCCTACTTGTAATATCTCTCTGTGACAAATGAATAAATAAAATCTTTAAAAAAAAAGAAGTATACCATCTGGTGGGAAAGACAGGATGTAAACAAATGAATTCAGGGACAGTGTGGACACAGAGATGGGAGAGGCCAAGGAAAACTGCAAAGGAGGAAGTAATGCTTGAGCAAACCACTAAAGCACAAATGTGAGCTCAATGGAGTGAAAAGGACAAAAAGGGGGAGGGCCAGGTCATTTCAGGCAGATAGAATGATGTGAAAGAAAAACTAAAATATATTGTGTACTTGCTAGATGCCAGATATTAAATGTTTTGTATTAACTGATTTAGTTTTTTATTTATTTGTAAAGATTTAATTTATTTATTTGAAAGAAAGAGAGAGAGAGAGAGAAAGAGAGAGAAAGACAGCCAGCCAGTAGGGGAGGGGCAGATAGAAAGGGAGAGGCAGAGAATCTCAAGCAGACCCTGTGCTGAGCATGGAGCCTGATGTGAGGCTTGATCCCACAACCCTGAGATCATGAACCAAGCTGAAACCAAGAGTCGGACACCCAACCAACTGAGCCACCCAGACACTCCTGTATTAACTGTTTTAGTAGTCTCATTCTACCTTATGAGGTAGAATTATGTTATATATATGTATATATATATAATATACATATTATATATATTATATTATCATTGTCACAATTTTACAGAAGAGGAAATAGGCAAAGAAGTTACACAAGTTGCCCAAAGTCACATATTTAATAAGTTCTGTAGCTAAGATCAAATCCAGGCAGTCTGGCTTCAGTATTCATTTTGTTTTGTTTTGTTGTAAATTTCCAGCCCTGTGCTACTCTGTTTTCTTCAGTCATGTAGCAGCACATGGAATTGTTAAATCTTAAAGCCAGAAGGGCCCTTAGATAATCTATTAGGGGGTTCTTGCACAAGAAAACTATACATTAGGATTACTAGCAAGGTTTTAAAAAATACCAGTGCCTAGCATTTCCTCCCCTTCTCCCCCAAGCCACATAGGAGAAACCACAACTTTGGCCCCCTGCACCTGCTTTTTAAAACTTAGAACTTGTGGTAAAATATGCATAACACACAAATTACCATATTAATCTTGCTTAAGTGTATAATTCAATGCCATCAATTATGTTCACAATGTTGTATAACCATCACTACTATTTCTAAACCATTTTCCTTACCCCAAACAGAAAATCTAAAACTATAAAGCATGATTCCCCATTCCCTCTCTTCCTAGCACCTGGTAACTTCTAACCTATTTCCTCTTTTTATGAATTTGCCTATTCTAAATTCCTCATTTAAATGGAATTATACAATAGCTGTCCTTTTGTGTCTGGTTTATTTAATTAGCATAATGTCTTAAAGGTTTGTCCATGTTGAAGAATAGATTGGAACTTTATTTTTATAGCTGAGTAATAGTTGGTTGTATGAATATACCACATTTTTATTTTTATCCACTCACCTGTTGAGGCACATTGGTTGTCCTCCCGTACTCCCAACCCCTGCCCACCAAACACATGCTGGAGGAAACACTACTTTTTTTTTTTTTTTAGACAGGAAGAGACACAGGGCTCATCTCATAACCCTGAGATCATGATCTGAGCCTGAGCTGAAACCAAGAGTTGTATAGTTAACCAACTGAGCCACCCAGGCAACCTAGCAACCACTACTACTTTCTAAAACTTAACATTGTCATACACAAAGAGAATAAAATGAAAAGAGGAGGCAGAGGCTGAGTACCAAGTGGCATGGGAAAAGGCCCAGAGGAGTTAAAATGTGTACAGTTAGTTTGGATGGCAGGAAGCCAGGTTTTAGGGTGAGCGTCTCAGTGGCAGTAGTGGACATGTGATTGAGATTTTTCTCCTTCTTTCTATACAGGTATTTTGTCATTATCACCCCTATTACTTGTCAGAGAACTTATGATTTCAGGAAAATGAAAATAGTTTTGTCTATTCTGAAAGTAGCATGTGATTCTGACAGTGATAATGCTTCATTTAAGACAATGAAATAAATGTTTTTTGTGAGATCATTCGCATGAATAAGTGGTAGCTTCTCCTGGGCTAGAATGTTAGACAGGGTTCCTGTAGGGTATGGGTGTAAATTTGAGAAGATGAAGATGAAGTAGGGAAAGAGGGAGGGGATTGAGAAGTGGAAAGGAAAGAAGAGTAGGGAGGAGAGACTAATTTGGGGTACTGTGTGACAAAGTTCTAGACAACACCCTGAAACAAATTCTTTTCAACAATAGAACCTACTGACCTGCTCCATACTACCTACCTGTGCCCTTCACATGGAGTGTTTAATAATGTCTGTCAAATTAGTTTCCTAGAATGAATACCTTCTTTTACCTCCATTTAAGTTCTTTCAGCTAAAAGTCAGGTAGGCCATTAGTTTTCTCCAAATTTTTAATATTCTATCCCTCCCCAATGCTCTCCTATTCCTAAACCTCCTAAGGCTTCATTTCCTCACAAAGCTGAGTTGACCCATATTTAGTGCTTATTAGCACATTATCTGTAAAATGTAAATATCAATATGCCTGGCTATTGATGGTATTTCCATTATTTTCTTCCATCTTTCCTTCTGTTTTCACTGGATTTTAGAGCTATTAGTTTTGCCTTTCTTTTCTTTTTTTTTTTAAAGATTTTATTTATTTATTTGTCAGACAGAGATCACAAGTAGGCAGAGAGGCAGGCAGAGAGAAAAGAAGGAAGCAGGCTCCCCGCTCAGCAGAGAGCCCGATGCAGGGCTCGATCCCAGGACCCAAGATCATGACCTGAGCCGAAGGCAGAGGCTTTAACCCGCTGAGCCACCCAGGCACCGCATAGTTTTGCCTTTCTTTATTGTATTTGATTTCCTATTCTTACTTATTATCCTATTTCTGATTTTTTTGGCTAGAGTGCGGAAAATATTGCCAATATAGTGTCAAAATAGTGTCTGGCTAAATCAAGGTCTTCTTTGTCTTCTTAGTCTCTTTCTGATAGTTCATTGCAAGTATGCTTTAATATAAGTGTTACAAAAGGGGAAAGGACTATTTGCCTTATTTTTTTTTTCTAAGAGAGATGTAAATGAACTGTTCTTTGTCAAGCGATAATCTGATGCACTATAAGTGATAATTTTTTTTTTAGATTTTTTTTTTTTTTAAATTTTGTCAGAGAGAGCGGGAGTGAGCACAGGCAGACAGAGTGGCAGGCAGAGGCAGAGGGAGAAGCAGGCTCCCTGCTGAGCAAGGAGCCCGACGTGGGACTCGATCCCAGGACGCTGGGATCATGACCTGAGCCAAAGGCAGCCGCTTAACCAACTGAGCCACCCAGTGATAATTTTTTTAAGTGATAATTTTTATTGAAAGTTCTGCCATTACATATGGTACACATGTCCTAAGTAATACATCTGACTTAGAATGATTCTGTCCAGAATTTGCTCTGAAATTTCATTTTATATTTTTATAGAGGTATATTCAGTTGGTTTACCATAGGAGACTACAGACTGTATGTATACTTCTATCAAATTTGCCTACGAGGGGTTCCTATATAATCTGAGTATTTGGTTGAAGTCTTGTACCATTAACTTTTCCTGTAGCCCCTCTTTTATTTCTTCATCAACTGTTCAGTTTCATGATTTGATTATATACTTGGTTCATTTTGATTACTTGCCATTTACACGCAACATGAATATTAACACACCTTCTAAGAAAGCAAACATTTAATTCCTCATAATAAATTCTTCACTTCCCAAATGTGCCTGATACAGGAAAGGGCATGTCCTTTACCTTTTACTCTTACTTCTCACTTATCAATATTCTTGTTTTTCGAACTCTACTAGCTTACTTAAGAAGTAATTTTCTAGTTTGAGAGGTGGGAATTTAGAAGCAAGTTCTTTTTCCTCTAAAGCAGTGTACCTTTACCCAAAGATACAGGCTCAAGGAGTATTAATAACGTACAAGCAAACTTAAATGCTGCCTCTAGTCCCTCCTGATCTTTAAGAGTTGCAGTGGGGAAGAGAGAAGAATCCCTATTCAAAGAGGAGTGTTAAGGGTCATGCCAGCCAGGGTTAGGCCTAAGGATGGGTAGAAGCATGCTGATAGCCTTTGGAGTGTCAGAATGTGGGCCCCTTTTCATCAACCTGGAGGAAAGAATGGCTTCTCTCAGCAGGTCTCAGGAGGTATATTTAAGAGTACAGAACCTTTGCATGTCCTGATGTCTCATGATATCCTGGAAAGGTGGTTGTTGTATCATCCCTCTTAGGTGATCAATTAGGTGTAGTCTTTTCATTTTCACTCAAGGATAAGACTGTCCAAGCAAATTGGGGTAATAAGGTATCTTAGAGCTAGGCTTTTCGGGTATAATATAGTAACCTATCAGTTCTTTATGTTTATTTGAAAGCCAATTTTATTTATAAGTTTTAAGTATCACATTAGTACTTACATTTAAACCACTATATTATAATCAAATTGTAGTAGCCAGATTTATAGCTAAGACTTTTTTTTAAAAAAAGATTTTATTTATTTATTTGACATAGAGACAGAGAGAACACCAGTGGGAGGAGGGGCAGGAGAGGACAAGCAGACTCCCCAATGAGTGGGGAGCCTGACACAGGGCTCAATCCCAGGACCCCGAGATCATGACCTGAGCTGAAGACAGATGCTTAACCAACTGAGCCACCCAGGTGCCCCTACAGCTAAGACTTTTTACCATTATGGGAATCATTCTGGTACTCTCACTATCAAGTAGCATTTGCTTTAGGTATCATGAGAGGATTGTCCCAAGGATTCCTACCAAGTCAGTAGGCTAGTCAGTGTTAATTTTCTCAGCCTTAGGAGAGAACTGATTATGGGCCTTATGTTGTAGAATGTAGCTTAGGAAACAGTGCCTCTTTTGGACAAAAATATTGGTTTCAGGCTTGTTACACCGAATTGTACCCTTGTTCAAGCAGATACCAAATTTTGTGTCCTTTTAATCCATTTGTGTTGAGCATTTCAGGTTGGTACATTTGTAGCCAGGCAGGCTGGTCCTCTGGTCCTATTGTTTCATATTCCCTCTACTCAGCTGAGTTGTTCTACACAATGGAACTGTACCCTTCTGCCTTGGAGGGCACCTTCAAACATAAACCTTTGTTAGAGGAGCTTGAAGCCATGAGATTAGTTCAGACCCTTTGTCTCTATGATGATGGAGAAGTAGTGCTGGCACATTGGCCAGAACAACTTTTTTTTTAAAGATTTTATTTATTTATGTGACAGAGAGAGAGAGATCACAAGTAGGCAGAGAGGTGGGCAGAGGTAGAGGGGGAAGCAGGCTCCCCACTGAACAGAGAGCCCGATGTGGGGCTCAATCCTAGGACGCTGGAATCATGACCTGAGCCGAAGGCAGAGGCTTTAACTCACTGAGCCACCCAGGTACCCCTAGTCTTCCTACTTTTAATGGGAGGGGATATAGGCTCCACCTCTTTATTTAATAATGTTAAATTCACATTTAAAAAATCCCAAACATGAAGTACAGGAGATACTAGACTTGTGGTTCTCTTTGGAAAATACAATCTGTCACAGGCATCATATTATCTGTTACAGGTCTTTGGTTTAAGAAAAATGTTATGCTTGTTCCTTATGGGAGAAGGGAGAGGCAAGTCCCCCCTTCTAGCTGGGTGTGAAGGTTACCAGATCCTTATGTGCAATGATTGAGTGTGTCTTCTCATTTTCCATTTGGAAGTCCATTTAGACAGCACATTTTAATTTGCCCTTTGCTTGCCTGAAAAAGAGAAATAAAATTGGAGAAAAGGGGGCACCAACAAATGGTCTGTACACTCACTAGAGTGGTAAGCATATGGGAGTTTCCTGGGACCAAGTGAATACTGTTGGTGCCTGCCTTCCCAAAAGAGAGGTCCACCAGGGAAGAGGACTAAGCAGCAAAAATTTGTTGGCCATAAGCCCTAGGGCAGGAGGCACTCACACATTGGGACTTATGCACTGGGGAGGCCCTACAAAATTTACCCAAGGTAGCCTGCATTTAGATACCTACAACCTAGAGAGTATCAGTGACCTATCAGAGTTAACAGAGAAACAAGAGACAACAATGAAGGAATGAATTCCAACATGTTATCAGTCAGCGTTCAACCTAAGGCCCAGAACCAGTAAGAGATTTATTACAAGGAATTGGCTAATATAATTGTGGGGCTGGATAAGAGTCTGAGGTCTTTAGGGTAGGCAATCAGGAAAAGAAGATCAAGGGCATGTTGGAACTACATGAGCACAGGCTGAAGCTTGTTGTCCACAGGCAGTAAGGAAAAGATCATGATCAGGCTAGAACTCCAAGGGCATCAACTGTTTGGAATCTCCAAGCTCAAGAAAGGTCTAAGCCCTCTTTTAAAGGGCTTACCCAATCAGGCCAGGCCCATACAGAATAGACTTTTGATGAACTTAAAGCCAACTGATTAGGGACTTTTTAATTTAATTTAAATTTTTTTTTGGAGAGAGAGCATGCCTGAGTGATGTGGGGTGAGGGGGTGGAACAGAGGGAGCAGGAGATATAATCTCAAGCAGGCTCCATGCCCAGTATAGAGCTGGATGTGGAGCTCAATCTCATGACCTGAGATCTCGATTTGAGCCAAAATCAAGAGTTGGAGGCTTAACCAACTGAGCCACACAGATGCCCCCGATTAAGGACTTTTATCACAACTGCAAAATGCCTCCACAGCAACACCTATATTAATGTTTGATTAAATAACTGGGGAATATATTTCAACCCAGCCAAATTTATACATCAAAAACCATCATGCAACAGCAGCCAATATAAAGCATGTATCCTTTTCCTTTTCCTTCTTCCCTGTGCCAATACACCAAGAGAGCTGGAGCTTAGAATAGGGAGGTGGAGATGTCCTAAAGGCAGACTGCCATGCCCTCCTGAAGACTCCAAAGGGAGGGAATTTGAAGAGTAAAATGGCAGACCACATCCTCTCCCTATCCATGTCCCTGGAGCTACAAATCTGGCCTGTGATGGGAAATGGGAAAGCTTTGAATGGACGTAAGACAAAATTTTAACAATGGACAGCACATGAGAAGTTACGGGTTCTAACAGAGATGTCAGCAAGATGCTGACTAGCAAGGAAAGGAGATTTAACATATTAAATTTGTTTTGACTACATAGTAAATGTAGTCAATGACTACAGACGACACTTTACTGAGCTGAGATACTAAATAATAAAATGACAAGGGTGCCTGGGTAGCTCAGTCGGTTAAGTGTCTTCCTTTGGCTCAGGTCCTGATCCCAGGGCCCTGGGATTAATTAAGCCCCAAGTTGGGCTTTCTGCTCAGCAGGGAGCCTGCTACTCCCTCTCCCTCCCCCTCTGCCTGCTTGTGCTCTTTTTCTCTCCCTCTGTGAAATGGATAAATAAAATCTTCAAAAACATTTAAAAAATGATTAGATTACAAAAATTAGAAGAAACTACTGCAGATGTTAGACAAGGAAGAAAAGAAAATAAGGCTAGAGTGGACAGGGAAGTCTTGCTTCTAAAAGACAAAATCTTTACTTGTGATCTCTGTCAAATTAAAAAAAAAAGACAAAATCTGGACTGGTCCTTCTTAAAAGATGAGCAGTATTTAGTAAGCTGGAGCAGAGGAAATAAGTAAGAATAAAGACTTGGAGAAATGACATGTACATGTGGGGAGTGAGGTCAGGGAGGGCACTGGACTAATCACGGCAATATTTATGTTAAGGATTGATAGGGGCTAGATGAGGCAGGGTCTGGAAAGCCAGGCAGAAGAGCTGAGATTCAGGGAGGTAGCCAGGAGAAAATCACCGTAAGTTCTTAAATGGAGAAAGCGTAAGGGAAGTTGTTTTCTTTTGAATCTTTTAAAGACAGATGAAAGTGATAGTGGTATAATATAGATGGACTTTAAGGGAGAAGGATTGGGGCCAGTTAGGATGCTGTTGCAATATTCTAGATAGGAATTCACAATAACATGATCCAGAATCACAAAGGTTAAATGGAACTGGAGAAGGAAAAATCTGAGAAATATTTCAAAGACAAGAACAGTATGATTGATGACCAAATGGAAGTGTGACAGCAGAAAGGATAATTCAGAGTATTCCTTGGTTTCTAGCTTAGGGGAACTGGAGAAATGGTGGTATTGCAAACATAAATTCAGTGAGGTATCATGGAGAAAATCACTCTAAATTAGGGAAAGAAAATCTGTTTGGAAGACCAAGATTATTCAGTTTGGGATTACTGAGGCTGAAGTCACAATTTGGTACAAATTGGAATAAAAGAACATCAGACTAGCTTGATAGTAATACGTAGGAAGAACTGCAAGTGGGAGGTCCAGGTTAGGAAAATGAAAAATTTGGAGGCACATGTGGTGTTTTTTAAAATTATTTCTTCCACCTGAAGATAGTGTCATTTCGAAGGAAAAAAAGTAAAGAGGAATGAAACAGATGGTGTCGAAGAACAAAATAGGATTTGATTTCTAGACCATGGTTTAAGATCCTGGAACTGTTGAGATTTGGCAAGGACAGGGAGGATGTCATAAGGACCAAAAAAAAAAAAAATTTACTCTTTTTTTTTTTTTTCTTCATAGGGGAGGGGAGAAATCAAAGAAATTGTTCTTAGAAAAAAGGAACAAACAGGAAAGAGAACTCAGTGAACAAATACAAGTTTTGGAGAAAGAATAACAAAGTAGAAGATACCCAGTGTTTCAAGAAAGGTGAAAGGTGAAAGAATTCTTCTTAACATTTACTGAGAGTTCACAATATGCCAGCACTGTGGCAAATTCTTTATATGCATTATCTTATTTAATCCGTACAAGTTTTTTTCCCACTTAACAAAACATCATGGACATTTCTGTGTCAATAAAGATCTGCATCATCATTTTTTATTAACATATAATGTATTATTAGCCCCAGGGGACAGGTTTGTGAATCGTCAGGCTTACACACTTCACAGCATTCACCATAGCTGCATCATCATTTTTAATGGATGTATAGCATAGTATTACATTGTACGCAGGGTCATTGTGGTAATCTATAGTGAACCCTCCTACTCAAGCATTTTTTTCTACAGTTTTTTGTATGCTCTTTTTCTTAATATATGAACATCTTATTTTAGTTTGTGATTTAATTTTTTGAACAATATTGTATTCTAAAATAAAAATCTAAAAATGCATATCGCATAAATGTTTTCTTTCACTCTTATTCCCTGTTCCACCCTAACAATTATTAGTTTATTTTGCATCTTTCCCTAATTTATGTTATATAAGCATATGTAAAAGCATATTATTTTTTCTCTTTTTTTAAACAGATAAGTAATATCTTTAGGATAAAATCTTAGAAGTAATATTGCTAAATTAAAGGGTAGTTTCAGTTAAAATCTTAATATATATTGACCAATTGCTTATCAGAAAGGTATTACACAACAACAATGCATGACTGTCACTAAGTCCATTTTACTTATTTTCTAATTTTGATCTATCTATATATGTGAATATGTATGAGGAGTCCAGAATAAATGTTAAAAAGACTCTAACTTGTACTACAGAGCTAATTGTGATATTATACACAAGTGATTATACAAAAAACTTTAGACTTATCTATTTAAAATTTATATTATAGAGAGAGGACACAATCAAAAGGAAAGGTTTTATCTAAGTTGTTATTTACTTTTCTGTGTTTTTCTTATTGTGTGAGTGGGGAAACAGGTAGGAATGAAAAGATGAATGAAAAATCTCAGTTGTTTGTGGTGTAAAGATAAGTAACAGAGCTGAATGAGACAAAGAATAAGCTGAACAAGAAATAGGGGCAAGCATAAGATGAGACTGAAAAATGTAGGTTTTTTTTTTTTAAAGATTTTATTTATTTATATGGCAGACAGCACAAATAGACAGAGGCAGGCAGAGAGAGAGACAGGAAAGCAGGCTCCCTGACGAGCAGAGAGCCTGATGCGGGGCTCGATCCCAGGACCCTGAGATCATGACCTGAGCCGAAGGCAGAGGCCTAACCCACTGAGCCACCTAGGCACCCCAAATGTAGGTTTTTTATAATCTTTACTTTCTATGATTAAATTGGTACATATGATTATAATAGAAATTAAAACTAAATTTCAACTGAATATGTACATTTGTCTCTTTTTTTTTCTTAAATAGAATCGATTATCTGAAGAAATGGATACTTCTCCCTCCAAAAAATTTCCAGTTAAAAAACGGGTGAAAATACATCCCAACACAGTGACGGTGAAATATACTTCCCATTATCCCCAGCCTGGGGATGATGGATATGAAGAAATCAATGAAGACTACGGAAATTTTATGGAAGAAAATCCAAAGAAAGGCCTGCTGAGTGAAATGAAAAGAAAAGGAAGAACTTTCTTTGGAACCATGGATACTCGACCTCTGCCAACAGAAGACCCAATGACTAATGATATTGGACAATTCCAGAGCTTTGCAGAAAAAAATATTTTTCAATCCAGAAAAATGTGGATAGTGCTATTTGGATCTGCTCTGGCTCATGGATGTGTAGCTCTGATCACCAGGCTTGTTTCTGATCGTTCTAAAGTTCCATCTCTAGAGCTGATTTTTATCCGTTCTGTCTTGCAGGTCTTATCTGTGTTAGTTGTGTGTTACTACCAGGAGGCCCCCTTTGGACCCAGTGGATACAGATTACGACTCTTCTTTTATGGTGTATGCAATGTCATCTCTATCACCTGTGCTTATACATCATTTTCAATAGTTCCTCCCAGCAATGGGACCACTATGTGGAGAGCCACAACCACAGTCTTCAGTGCCATTCTGGCTTTCTTACTTATAGATGAGAAAATGGCTTATGTTGACATGGCTACAGTTGTTTGCAGCATCTTAGGTGTTTGTCTTGTCATGATCCCCAACATTGTCGATGAAGACAATTCTTTGTTAAATGCCTGGAAAGAAGCCTTTGGGTACACTATGACCGTGATGGCCGGACTGACCACTGCTCTTTCTATGATAGTATACAGATCTATTAAGGAGAAGATTAGCATGTGGACTGCACTGTTTACCTTTGGTTGGACTGGGACAATCTGGGGAATATCTACTATGTTTGTTCTTCAAGAACCCATCATCCCATTAGATGGAGAAACCTGGAGTTATCTCATTGCCATATGCGTCTGTTCCACTGCAGCATTCTTAGGAGTTTATTATGCTTTGGACAAATTCCATCCGGCTTTGGTCAGCACAGTACAACACCTGGAGATTGTAGTAGCTATGGTCTTGCAGCTTCTAGTGTTACACATATTTCCTAGTGTCTATGATGTTTTTGGAGGGGTAATCATTATGATTAGTGTTTTTGTCCTTGCTGGTTATAAACTTTATTGGAGGAATTTAAGAAGGCAGGATTATCAGGAAATACTAGACTCTCCCATCAAATGAATACTTGATTATTATTTTGTTAACATTTAGTTATTAATAGGTACACTGCCATTTTATTATTTACCTATAAATGTCTTGTGTTGTATAATTGACAGAGTGGTATATAAAATCAATATAGGCAGATGTAGAAAATTTATTCTAGTCTAATATGTTAAAAAACAAATATTAATTATGTGAAACACCATAAATCCAGTGTTTCTATGGTTATTAACAAAAAGTAATTGTGGTAGGAGAATGTTAGCTTTCATCACTAAAGAACATAATACTTGAGGAAATGAGCCCTTTCAGATGGAACTTCTGTGGCCCTAAAGTAAATGTTTATGCCCAATGTTATACAAGTGTTTAATAAAAATCCTTCGATATCCAAAAATCTTCATTGGTGAAAAGTACATAGTAAGGTGAAATCTTAATACCATCCCTATTTTGTCATCTGCTTACATTAGAAACTAGAGGTGACTGGGTTGGGTAAGGGAGCTTGAGTTGAGGCAAGAAAGTGGGAACAAAGGAAAACAGGTGGTTTTTCAATGACCATAGTAGTTGCCCTACTTTCAAACAGAAAATTGGTCTTCCCTTTGCTATGGCTACATTAGGTAATGCATAGGATAATGGAAGTAGGGAGAAGACTGGATTCTTGACAGCTCTACTTAGTCTGTGCCATTTTGTACCTGATGGTGGGAGACTTAATGTTGGGGCAAGGTCTATTTATCCTCAGTTTTACAGATCTTTTCCAAAGCTGTCCTTGTTTATGATTTTGTAGCAATTGCATGTGTAAGCTGTAGTAAAGGTACTCCTTACCCTTGAAAAAAGACACTAACAGGAATCAGGGGTACAGCAGAAAATTGATACAATATAGTAACTTGAAATTCTTTTCAAAAGGCATAAAAGTTGTAAAAGCATATAAAGTAGCATTAATTTGGGTCTAATTTGGGCAATTTTACTAATTTAGGGCATCAAATGTTGATATAGTTATTAGGCTATTGTTATTATTACTGAGCTATTTTAACTCCAAATTCACTCTTCTGTACTTACCTCTGTATGCTATGGCTCAGAGGCTATAAATTATATTTTTCCTCTGCTGGCTGGTGTCTCATTAGGTTCCATCAATAAAGGACATTAGGGGGAGACTAGAAGACAGGAGAAGGGGGGAAAGGATTTCTTCCTTTCCATTTGTTTGCAGTTTCTGTCATTGTTACCCCAGCAATAAGCAATAGCCTTTTGCTCCACAGCAGCAATTGATCTCAGCCTTGAGCTTCTTTTGGCACTTCTCCATCCCCCAGCAGCCTTATCATATCCCTCTCAGTAGGAAGAGGACCAGCTAAACAGCATCCTTTCTAGAATCTGAGCTATAGCTCAGCTGGGGCATTCCTCTGAGCTTCTGAGACCTTGTAGTCCAACCCTGACCCCTCTTTTTCACATGCTCTAAGGGTGGTAGCTGCTCTGTATAGTTACCATCTCTGGGCTACTGCAGTGTTCCCTTTTGCTTTTTCAGTCCATCAATACCCAATACTAGATTCTTACTGTTGTAATATCTTGTGATTTCTGTCTTCTTAACTAATATATCTCTAAACCTTTCTCCAAAGAGCCCATAGTCATTAATTGGGTATCTGTGCTTCTGGGAAGATGTTAATGTTCAGATTTTCCAGGAATTGCCAGACACTGGCTCTCAACTATCCAAACTGAAGAAATTATCCAAATTGAAGCACAGAAAGAAAAAGGTTTGAAAAAAAATGAACAGAGCCTGGAATGACCTGTACTAAGGACTAAGAAGTCTAGCATAATTGTAAATGTAGTCTCAGAAAAGAAGAGAGAGGGAAAGGGGCAGAAAAAATATTTGAAGAAATATTGGCCAGAAGATTTCTAAATTTGATAAAAGGAAACAACAACATGAACCAGTAATCCACAGATCCAGGGAAATAATTGAACCCCAAGCAGCATAAATAGAAAGAAAACCACACCTAGAAACATAGTGCAACTGCTGATAAACTAAGGTAAAGAAACAAAACTTTAAAAGCAGCAAGTAAAAAAAGACACTAAAAAAAAGACATATGACATACAGGAAAACAGCAAGACAGCTAGCTTCTCATCAGAAACACTAGAGGCCAGAAATAAACAGAGTGACATTTTAAAGTGCTGAAGAAAACCCCTCTAATGGCTTCTTATCACTATAGGATAAAGACTAAGATCCTTAATTTCTATAACCTGCTATTGCTTACTTTTCTAGTCATCTTCTGCTCCAGCAATATTGTGTAAAACCTTTTCAATTGTGTAATACCTTTTTAAATGCAGGCTCCTCTTTGTGGAGAACTCATCTCTTCTTTGCCTACTTATTTGCCTGACTAGCCTGACCACATAACTTCCCCTGTAGTTTAATGTCCCCCTGTACATATCTATAGCTTATTAACTATATTAGTAATAAACTTATTTAAATCTCGTTCTCTGTCACTGGATTGACATTTTAGTTAAGACTGAATCTTTAGATTTCCAGCACCTATTATAGTGCCTACCACAGAGAGGACTCAATAATTTCCATTGAATTAATTCCCATAAAGGCATAACAATACTCAGTCCAGAAATTAAATTTAGTTACTGGGGTCCACTAATTTCTGTACTTCACAATCAAGCTTGTGATCAGTTACTTCTTGTTGATTAGTAAGTAGGGCTTTTTTGTTGTTGTTGCCCTAAACAGTCCTAGTTAGCAGTGATGCTAAGTCAGATCATCCTCTAATCATGTCTAACTATAAGCTATCAAGTTCCCTGGGAAAGATCTTGAGACATGGAGACTCATTTTCCCCTTCCTTGTGTCTTCCCAAATCCTGCCTGCATGTTTTTTTTAAAAGATTTTATTTATTTATTTGACAGAGATCACAAGTAGTCAGAGAGGCAGGCAGAGAGAGGGGGGCGGGAAGCAGGTTCCCTGTTGAGCAGAGAGCCTGATGCAGGGTTCCATTCTAGGAACCGGAGATCATGACCTGAGCCAAAGGCAGAGGCTTTAACCCACTGAGCCATCCAGGCACCCCTACCTGCATGTTTTTATCCTAGACATACTAGCTATCCCTATCAAAGCCCCATTTCCAGTCCATAGGTCATAAGTTTTGGTCTAAATAATATTGTCTCCTGATTCTGGCTAGTCCCTTGTCTACTCCGCACTAATTAGCAGGGGTGATTCATTCATACAGTCATGTATGTAGCCATGATAAATATACAAAGGAATTTAGGCCATTAGAATAAATTTGAAGTTCAGGTACATTATTCACTTTGGATGCTAATAATGGGATGTAGACATAAAATAGCTGTTGCCCAGTTTCATGATTTACTTGCCAGAGCCAACTTGAAGCCAGGAAGGGGTTCAGGGTGATTTGTGCTTGATGTTGTGACCTTCAATTATGGCAACCAAACCACATACATCAAAACTCAAATGAATAATTTTGACGTTTATTGCAGAAAAGTGTGACCCTTGGGACTTAAAGTTAGGGCCAGGATTAAAGAAGGGAAAGGAAGATGTATTAACGCCTTAAACAGTATTTACTTATCATATATTATGTAGTAAGCAGTGAGGGAAAATACTGACATGGTTCCTGGCTTAATGAGTTTACCATCTAGGTAGGGATACGAACAAACGCAGCAGCTTGTTTGGGGAAAATAATCTGTGCTCCACGAAAGGTATCTATCCCAGCAGGCTTCCGTGAGGAGGCGAGACCTAAACGGAGCGGAGCCACAGAGATGGCTCAGAAGGCATGAAGCAGTTTGATGTGGGGAGCTGCAGTACTGGCGTGGGGAGAACCAACTTACTGATGACCTGGCAGGTGGCTGGGACTGGGCGGCTAAGAATGGGCACACTTGGCACTGAAGGTCATTGTCCTCCTCACAGCATGTCTACCGCAGCTGAGACTGGAAGCTATCCACGCACCACGGTACTGAGAAGACCCTCAGACTCCACTTATTTCGGTTTGTGGCTCAAATTAACCATACATCTTACTTTTTTTCTCTTAGGTTCCCATTTCCAGGCCTTTTGGTTTGTTTTTCGTTTTCTCTCCCTGCCCCTAAAAACCTTCCGTTGACAAGACCCACTTCAGGTGCATAAACCTGGAGGAAGCTCCCAGACCCGTTAGGGCGGAACTCGGGAAGCAGTAATTTCTGCTGTGTAGTCTCTAATGTGGCGCTGAGGAGGAAGGCCCAAAGTAATTCGCCACAGCAACCGGAGTGGCAAAAACGTCAACGGATAAGGTCAAGCCAAGCACTTCTCTCACCCTTTCGCTCACTCTCTGCTGAACAGCCCCAGTTTGTTCCACGCCCAGCACAGCACTTGATTGACAGACGGGTCGGCCCAATCCGAGCGCGGTGCAAACAACTCTCACTTCAGGGATAAGAGAGAAGGGAGGGACTGAACCTATCGGATTGTGCCGGGAGGGGGTTTCCTGCCCGCGCGGATCCGCCCACGACCTCCCGGCCACTAGACGCCGGAGCCCCGCCCGCCCGCCGCGCGCGTCCCGCCCCTCTCTCCAGAGCTACGCGGCGGCTGAGCGGAGGCCTCGTGCCGTAACGGCCATCGCGGCGGCCGCGGCGGTCTCCCGGTCCTTTCCTCAGGTAAGCTGGGGCCACACGGACCCGGCAGAAGGAAGGTGAGACGGTCCTGCTGGTAGTCAGACGCACAGACAGCCTTTCCTTTCCCCTTCGTCCGCACAGTCTGCTACTCGCCGCGTCGCTTCCTCTTCTCCCGCGAAGTTAGCCCCCCGGGCGCCGTCTGCCGGCCCTGCGCTGAGCCGGAGGGGGCGGGGAGGCCGCTCGGCTGGGCCTGGGCGTTTGCATCGCTGCTCAGCGCGACCCTCTAGCCAGTTCCCCAGGCCTCGCTCTGACCGGCCGCTCCTTAGAGGCTGGGAGGTCGAGTGTGCGGCGCTCTCGCTCCCCTGGTTCTTTTTCTCCCTAAAAAGTCCTGTACGCCTGTTGTGGCGTAATCCGGGGCGGGGAAGGTAGGGACGTGGTCGAGGATGGAAGGGGCGCGCTCATCTCGAGCCCTACAGGAGGGGAGAGGGCCGTAACCTGTGCTGAGGGTGGACATCCTTGGGATGCGCCCTCTGCCCCTCCCCCCACCCCCAGATTAAAATCTGGGCTATTTTAATCATATGGACCTGCTGTAGTTTCATACGATTGCTTGTTGCTTCGTCTGTGAGCTTTTGACTTAAGTGTAATATATCCTGTTAAAAAAATTATCACAGTAATTGGTTTTGTGACGTTTTGTGGTGTTTCCATAAAAGTTAAAATTGCCGTTAGAAGCTCGGGAAGCTGGATTTTGTTTAGGGCTGAGAACTGTAACATTATAGGCGCTCGGTTAATGTCGAACGATGAGCTGGTCACCTAAAAATAATTCTACCCGTTAGATTTGGTAAGAAAACATAGGAGTTAGGAAAGAATGAAGTTGAGAATTTAGAATCCCATCTTGGGTGGTGAGCGAAGAAGCTCCGTGTCTGGTCAAAACGGGTAAATATTGCAAGAGGTAATTCATTTTTGAAAGTCTTACTTTGGTAGATTGATGAAAAACCAACTATACAATTTACTAAGTACCTGGAAAGCACAGTTCCTAAAATCTTAATCTTCAGCGAGGTCATAATGTAAATGAGGGAAATAATCCAAGAAGGTTTTGTTTGTTTAATAATTGTCAGTTATATTCGGTTCTTAAGTAGGCTCCCATTCATTGTTTGAACGGAGCAAGAAGTATGCATTGGTTGATCAATAGTAGTTTCATTCCATCTTGATCATAGATTCTGGAATTTTCTTTTTTGGGAAAATTGTGATCTGGAGGAAATAGCTATAATATCTGTAAGCCCTATTCACAGAATGCTCAAGACTCAGCTGTGCTTATTCACATACTAAATTTTAAATTGTTCGCTTTATTTTTCTATGCATAATCTTTTAGTCCGGATTTTACTTTATGTAAATAAAATTTGAAGTATACACAGAATGTTTTGTTAGATACTGACTGTACTTTATGCCTCTGGGCTTATTTTTATTTTGCACTTTGGAGAACTTTGTTGCCAAAAGCTCAAGGTAGATTTAATGTAAGTATTGTTATAAATCACTTGTCAGGAGAACTCCATTTAAGAAATACAGAATGCAGGGACGCCTGGGTGGCTCAGTTGGTTAAGCGGCTGCCTTCAGCTCAGGTCATGATCCCAGCGTCCTGGGATCGAGTCCCACATCGGGCTCCTTGCTCGGCAGGGAGCCTGCTTCTCCCTCTGCCTCTGCCTGCCTCTCTGTCTGCCTGTGCTTGCTCGCTCTCTCTCTATAACAAATAAATAAAAATAAAAAAAAAAAGAAATACAGAATGCAGTCCATTTTTTCTTATAGTATCATACTGTAATACTTTTACAGTTGACTTACTTTTTTTTTTAAAGATTTTATTTTTATTTATTTATTTGACAGAAATCAGAAGTAGGCAGAGAGGCAGGCAGAGAGAGGGGGGGGGGAGCAGGCTCACTGAGAGCAGAGAGCCTGACACGGGGCTCGATCCCAGGACCCTGGGATCATGACCTGAGCTCAAGGCAGAGGCTTTATCCCACTGAGCCACCCAGGTGCCCCTTGACTTACTTTTATGATACGGAAAAATACTAAATGTTCTTTACCTACATCAGAACAGTAAATTATTTCTTATTTAGCTGGTAAGTTGGAGGAAACTCATGAAATCACTAAGCATTTAACAAATTTTTCATAAATACTTGGGTGTGCTGTTTTAGGAAGACAACTGGTATTTATTTTAAAAATTTATTTATTTAGGTAAATAGTGAGCTACTCACTTGGTTGAGGGGAAGGGAGGGGCAGAGGGGGAGGAAAAGGGAGAAAATCTCAAGCAACTCCCTGCTAAACGCAGAGTGTGATTGGGGCTTAGGCTGGGTCTCATGACCCTGAGATCTTGACCTGAGCCAAAACCAGGAGTCAGTCGCTCAACTGAGTGAGCCACCGAAGTGCCTCAGGAAGACAACTGATATATAAAGATTATTTAATTAAGGCAGTAATTCTACCTGGATGATCCTCATTTTACGATTCCATAGGCAGATTTTGTTTCAGTAGTGTTACACTTGCAGTACCCAGACACAAACCTTGGTTTTGTCTTTGACATCCTCTATCCACATAGTATTGGCTAATTTTTGTCAGCCATTTTTTGGGAAATTTCTTTGATATATGTTCCTTTACACTAGCTTTTAATTGGGTTGTCTGCCTACCTTTTCTACCTACTCAATATGTCCTGCCTGCCGCCTTAATCTTAAAATTATGTTTCCCCACTGTGAAACCAGTGATAGCTCCTTGTTATCTACAGAGTATGCCTCAGAACTCCTAGTCTTCTAATAGTCTGCTCAAAACCCATTTTTTCTTTCTATGACAGCACTATTTTTCTGTGGGAGCTGTCCACCCTAAACCAATCTCTCATTCTTATTTAGATTTTATGTTTTTCTACCTTTATCTGTTGAGAATTTGATTGCCTATGCATAGCCTGCTATTCTTGAAAGGAAATCTCCCTCCCTCCCTGTCCCCCACCGAATTACCAAAGTAGCAGATGAAGTCATACTTTGTTGAAGTTTCATTTTTGGTCCTGAATTCAGTACAGCCTTCCAGATCTTTCTGTTCTCTGTATTGTTGCTTTCCTTTGAACCCATTGCTGTTGTAATACCATGGAACAGTATTGTGGGAACGTTGGAATTACAACCTTTCTTTTTATAGGTAAGGAAAATGAAACCCATACAGAATAACTACACGGAAATTCGTACATCTAATGATGGTGGCAGAGCTGAAACTCAGACCTTGATTTCCTAACTCAAGGTCTGTGTATTTTTTTTATTTGAAGATTTTATTTATTTGATAGAGAGAGCACGAATGAGAGAGAGTACGAATGAGAGAGAGTGCGAGCAGGGCAAGGGGCAGAGGGAGAAGGAGACTCCCCACTGAGCGGGGAGCCACAGGGAGCCCCGTGGGCTCCATCTTGGAACTCTAGGATCATGACTGGAGCCGCAGATAGATGCTTAACCGACTGAGTCACCCTTGCGCCCCTTGATCTGTGTATTCTTTAAAAAACTTTTCCCTGTGTATTTCCTAAGAAGCTGTACTACTTTTCATCTCTTGCATTGCAGTTTTTTTGTTTGCTTCATATTACTTTGCATTTTGTGTCTTTACACCTTCCATAGATTCAAAACTCCTATGTGAGGGCAGTGGGATCTTCATGACTTGGATTGTTTAAATCATTAAAATGGTTTTAAAGTCTTTTTCTTTGCTTGTTAGATGTATTAACAGCATTAACAAAAATCATATTGTCTAATGATAATATTAGTTAATCATATTAACTAATCTCTATAGTTGAGTCCACCATTCATTAAAAAGTGAATGTATCTCTTAGAATTTTTACTCCTGGAATTCAGTTTGTTTGAAACTCTTAATTCCAAGAGACTGAATATTTGGGTGCTTTAAAAGTAGATGTGAACATTTTAGTGGTTTGGAGGAAACTTGCAGGGTTTATCACATAACTGAATTTAATGATCTGGCCAAATGTTCTTTTTCTCTTTTAGATTCTTAGAACAGCAGCACTTTTACATTTTGCTACTTTGTCCTCTTGTTTGTCTGTCAGAAACTTGATTATTGAGCAATCTGTTTATTGAGCAAAATATTCTGAAGACATTTGTTCCTTTTGGGAAGTCAGAGAGTTTTTATAAATTTGCTCTTGACAGTTTTTTCCTCTTACCTGTAAAGTTGCTGTTATAGCAGTAGCATAGGGTTGCCTTCATTATTTTTGTTCATTTTTAGGATTTTGTTGTTGGTTTTTGTCTTTTTTTTTTTACACTTACGTAGCAAGAGTTGCATAGTGTAAGGTAGCACAGAAAACTGTCAGATGAAATATTTCTGGAAGGAATGTTTTACCCTTTTGGTTTTAAATAAAATTATCTGCTAAAATAAACGTTTATTTTTGTATTTTTGTTGAAATTTTTAGTTGAAAACTTTAGTATATTTGTTGAAACATTGATTCTCTCATTCTTTATTCCTGAGGTTGTATTTAAGGCTTGCTGAATTGGACATAAGTATGGTATGGATAATTTCTGCTTTTTTTGAAATAGACCAGTGGAATAAAGCAGTGAGAATATGGTTTTTAAAAAGGGATGCATCTAAAAAGCTTTTATGTTGTTTTTTAAGGATCAGCCTTCCAAAAATTTCAGCATGTATTTCCAAATCATATTGTGTTTAGATCAGCTCAAATAATTGATACAACAAAGAATTTAATATGCCTTGTATTTTTTGAGCATCCCAGCAAAACAAAAATTTATGTTTACCACAAAAACTTTCTATTAATTAAATAAGACTTGGAAAATATTCCTTAGAAATTCTTGACCATTTCCAGGTACTAAATGTTCTTGCATGGTAACATTTTTTGTGTTTAGAAACATTTAGAATACTTTGTGTATAGCCCCTTCCCCCCAGAATTCTGCTGCCCTAGGAAGTCAGTTACTTTAATTTTTCAATGTTTTTTTTTTCCCATTTCTTTTCTATATATTTTTTCTTCTAAGGATCTTATTTTTAAGTCATATCTGCACCCAGTGTGGGGCTCGAAGTCATAACCCTGAGAAAAAGAGTTGCATGCTCCACGACTGAGCCAGCCAGGCACCCCTTCATATTCTTAAAAAGGCCTATAAGGCCTTCCATGATTTGGCTTTTGCCTACTTCTATCTCTTGCTATTTTCCCTTTCTCCTCCTTTTCCCTTCACTAGCAAGATTTTTTTTTTTTGCCTTGGAACCTGTGAACCTGCTCTTCCTGCTGGGCAGATGGTTCCCTTAGGTTAATTAATACTATATTTGGTTGCTGGTAATAAAAAAAGGCCAAAGAATTTCTCTTCTCACACTAGAAACATCCAGGGTTTGCATGGCACTCATTTATTTAAATATTTTTTCCAGGTGTTTTTTTTCCTTAGTAAAAATAATTCTGAAATAAAGATCTTTGTATATAAAGCCTTAGATTCCTCCCCCCCTTGATTAATTCCTATTGTGGGATGATGCAATTGAAATGTCATTGATTTCTTTAAAAACTTGTTAGAGAAAGTGTCATTTGAATTTTTTAAAATAGCAAAGTACACAAGTTGAGTTGTATAGTTCAATGAGTTTTTATATTTGTAGTCATCTACCCATCTCCCAGATCAGTTTTTTTATGACAGCACTATTTCTCTATGGGAGCTGTCCATCCTAAACCAATCTCTCATTCTCATTTAGATTTTATGTTTTTCTACCTTTATCTGTTGAGGATTTGATTGCCTATGCATAGCCTGCCTGTTCTTGAGAGGAAATCTCCCTCCCTCCCCGTCTCCCACCAAATTACCAAAGTAGCAGATGAAGTCATATTTTGTTGAAGTTTCATTTTTGGTCCTGCATTCAGTACAGCCTTCCAGATCTGGAAGCATTTCCAGTGCTTCAGAAATCTCTCTCATGTGTCCTCTTAAGCACTATTTCCTATCCCCAAAAGTTAATCAGTATTCTGGCCTATATCATTTTTCCTGTTCTTGAACTTAATGGAACCATACAGTATACACTCCTGTGAGTGACGGCTTTTGCTTAATACTGTGTTTGTGAGATTCACCTATGATGTTGGTATAGCAGTAGTTGGTGTTTTTTATTGATAATAGTTTTCTATTGGATGAAATACACAATTAAAAAAAATTCATCATTAATGAATATTTGGTTTGTTTCTAGTTTTGTAGCTGTTGTGAATAAAGCTGCTATATACATTTACTTACAAGTCTTCCAGTGGACATACAGTCATTTTTTTTGTGTATGTGTACCTGAAAGTATAGTGACTCTTGTCTACCAGTTTTTGAACCTGTTATCCATAGCAGTTTTCTAGGATTTCTTCCATATCATAAGACTAGTGACTCCCCTTGCCTTTCTTTTTTTCTTCTTTTTTTTTCCCCTTGCCTTTCTTCTGTGTTAAATCTCCTATTTTCTGTGAATCATGTAGTTCTTTTTTCGGTTTGACCCCTTCTTTGGTGGAACATATCCCATAGTAGATTCCTGTGAAGTTTGAGATCTTGGATTATTAATAAAATGCGCCCCCCCCCCTTTTTTTGGTCTTCCCATGGGATTTTGCTGAGTAATAAATTTTAGGTTAGAAATAATTTACTTTCAGAATTCTGAAGGCATCTCTCCATTGTTTTCTGGCTTGTGATCCTTTTGAGAATTTTGGAAACCTTCTGATTCCTGATCCTGATGTTTTTTTGCTTTTTTTGAGATTTTGTATCGCTTGTATTCTGAAATTTCATTGACGGTGTGACTTGGCCTGATCTGTTCTTGGGCGTTTTCCTGGGTATTCATTGTGCCCTTCAGACCTGCAAAATTGTGTTTGTCAGTTCTGGGAAATTTTCTTGAATTATTTTGTTGATGGCTGTATTAGTCTGCTAGGGCTACTGTAACAAAATACCACAGGCTACGTGGTTTAAACAACAGAAGTTTATTTTCTGACAGTTCTGAATGCTATGAAGTCCAAGATCAAGGTGCTATCAGCGTTGGTTCCAGATAAGATCTCTTCTTGGCTTATAGACAGCTGTTTTTTGTTTTTTTTTTTTCTTTTTACTGTGTCCTTATAAAGCCTTTTGTTTTTTCTTTTTTTTAAAAAATAATTTATTTTTCATTTTAAGATTTTAATTATTTATTTGACAGAGAGAGAGAGAGCAAGAGAGAGCGAGCACAATTAGGCAGAGGGAGAGGGAGAAGCAGGCAAGGCTCTCCGCTGAGCAGGGAGCCTGATGGCAGGGCTTGATCCCAGGAACTTGGGATCATGACCTGAGAAGATGGCCCCTTAACTGACTGAGTCACCCAGGCGCCCCACAAAGCCTTTCTTTATAGTTACCTCTCTCCTCCTCCTCCTCCTCCCCCTATGAGGATACAGGTTCAGTTGGATTAGGGCCCCACCCTTAATGACACCTCATTTAACCTTAGTTACCTCCTAAAGTTCTCCAAATTCAGTCACTTTCAGGGTTGGGGCTTCAACATGAATGGGGGGTGCAAGGAGACATAATTCAGTCCACAGTAGTAGTTTCTTCTCCTTCCTTTTGTTTCTCTCTCTCTGAAAATTTTATGTTATTTCTGCTAGTTCTGTTTGTGTCTCAGACTAGGCCTTGGGTGTTTGTTTTTTTTTCTTTTCGTCTTAATTTTTCATCTCTTAGTCTTTTTGCTCTATATTATATGAGAGGTTTCATTAACTTTTATTTCCTAAGCCTTCTGCTGAAATTTTCATTTTTGCCAGCAAGATTTTGATTTCACAAGAACTCTTTGTTCTTTAAAAATTCTTTTTTATAGAGAGTATCCTTAGCTAGTTTCACTAGTTTCATGGATACATTTTCTTCTTTAATTTGCGAGGACATTTGCCCTTGTTTTTTCTTGGAGACTCTCTTTAAATTGGTTTCTAACTTTTATGTTGGAGGCTTGCTTCAGGTGTCAGTAATCCTTCGATGTTATCTTGAGATAATGTCAGTCTTGAAATTGAAAGCTTGAACTGATGGGGGTCTTAAAGACTTTGAACTTTATTGCATGGTGGTCCAAGTGAGCCCTTTTTTTTTTTTTTTGGAAAAACCCACTGATGTGTGGGAGGTATTTCCTCTTGAGGGAAAACACAATCTTCTTGAGGGCTGAAGGTTTGACTGCCGCCCTTCCAGTGTGTGTGTGTGTGTGTGTGTGTGTGTGTGACTGAATTTCTCATTGCCCACTTTTGGTAAGGTACACAGATTTTTAGTTATATCTGGTGACTCCAGTTCAGAGTTGTGTAGCCAACCATCAGGTAGATTTGGGGAGGAAACTTCTAAGGACTTAACCACTCCTTAGCTTTCACCCAGTCTTCCCTATTTAACCCCCTTTTCTCAGTTGTAGCAGTAGCCAGTGATGCCAGTTCCTGACTCTTGAGAATTCCAAAGTATAAATTGGGGTTTTCAACTCCTGTTTTAGGCTTTTTACCTTTCTGGAATTCACTGAGGTAGTAACCCGTTGTCCATCTGCCTTTTTAGGTTACAAAACTTAGTTCTTAAATTGCTTGCTTTCCTGTATATTTTGCCTACTGTGTTAATTTCCTTAAAAACAAAACCAAAAACCTGTAGTGTTAAATCCACTATCTTAATTGGAACCTCGCAAAAACTTTATTTGTACTGCCCAAGCCAAGAATGATTTTATATTTTTGAAGGTTTGTAAGAAAAGAAGAATATGTGACAGAGACTGTGTGTGGCCCACAAAGCCTAAAATACTTATTATCTGGCCCTTTAGAGAAAAAGCCGCCTTACCTTGTCCTTGTAATATAAAGTTTCTGATTTCCTTTAATAAGGCTGTTTCTGGAGTACTACTTTACTCCACTCAAGCTTCAGTTTGTAATCTTGGAACTTCCTGAATTTTTTTTTTTAAGATTTTATTTATTTATTTGACAGAGAGAGATCACAATTAGGCAGAGAGACAGGCGGGTTTGGGGGGGGAAGCAGGCTCCCTGCCAAGCAGAGAGCCCGATACGGGACTCGATCCCAGGACCTCGAGGTCATGACCTGAGCCGAGGGTAGAGGCTTAACCCACTGAGCCACCCAAGCGCCCGAGATAGGAGATTTTTTTTTTTTTAAAGATTTTTTATTTACTTATTTGTCAGAGAGAGAGAGAGCGAGAGCAAGCACAGGCAGACAGAGAGGCAGGCAGAGGCAGAGGGAGAAGCAGGCTCCCTGCCGAGCAAGGAGCCTGATGTGGGACTTGATCCCAGGACGCTGGGATCATCACCTGAGCCTAAGGCAGCCGCTTAACCAACTGAGCCACCCAGGTGTCCCCCGAGATAGGAGATTTTTAATGTAAAATCTCAAAGAGTAGGATAAACAAAATGTTGAAGAAACAAGATTTGGAACATACTGTATACACACACACACACACACACACACACACACACACATACACCCATTGTTCTTTGTCTTGTCATGTAAATGCAGAGCTTAAGCATGTATACTGTGAAGAATGGGGAATGGGGCAGTTGTTATATTGACAGTAGGTTCAAGTCATATTTTAAATGAGTCATTTTCATCAGTCTTCTCTGTAGTTTAGATTTGTACATCATAACTGGCAGAATAATTTTGGCTCTAGGCAGGAAGCTGTTCTAAGCAGTAATAAACATATGTGTATAAGTGTGTGTGTTTATACATATATACAGATATATGTAAAATTGTATTTTTCTACCTGATACCAGAAATGAGAGGGAGAATTAATTTAAGCCACATGTCAGAGTGGGAGAAACAGGATTACATTGTTACAGGAAAAAATAAATATATATATTTTTTCTTAAAGTTTTGGCTACCAAAAAACTCAGTTATGTTTAGTCTTAATTGTATGAGCAGTCTCATCACAGATTTCTTATATAATTATCTTTCATTCATCTAAATGGTTACTTGTCTTTAGTATTTATCACTGTTATTTTTTGATATATATATTCCAGAATTATTTCTGTGAGTATACAGACTCATGCTCACTTTAAAAAAATAGGATCATATGCTTCATCTTGTTTTCTTATTTAGAGATTTTGGAGGCAGCTTAAATTCTAGTACAGGCTTCATCACTGTTTGTTTGGGCATAAGCCTTTATAATTTTCTCCTTTGTAATGTGGGGATGATACCTAATCCATGGATTAATATAAGGTTTAAATGAAAATTCATAAGTCCACTTGGCTGCTAAGTAGTATTTGGTGCACATTAAGGGCTTTAGAATCAGTTTTTAGATGTAAAATAACTGGTTTCAGAATATGTCTTTTTTTTTTTTAAGATTTAATTTATTTATTTATGTATTTGACAGAGAGAGAGAGATCACAAGTAGGCAGAGAGGCAGGCGGCCGGCGGGGCGGGGGGGAGCAGGCTCGCCGCTGAGTAGAGAAGCCCGATCGATGCGGGACTTGATCCCAGGATCCTGAGATCATGACCCGAGCCGAAGGCAGAGGCTTAACCCACTGAGCCACTCAGGTGCCCCTCAAAATACGTCTTTAATGTTGGCTGTTGCCAGACTGGTCTTCAGAAAAACATCAATTTACACATTTACCAACAAGTAGTGTTCCTTAACAGCATTATTACTCTAATTTTTGCCAAACGGGCAAAAAACTGACAAAACTAAAATAATTCAATAAATCTATGAGCAGCTTATGAGATATTTTAGCATACCTTCTCTGTGTAATTAGTAGAACACTAAGACAAAAAACTAATCAGAAGATTTGAAAATATAAGTAACAAATGAGTCTAATTGATATACATAGAACATTTCACCCAGCACTTGAAGAATACAGATTTATTTCCAGTGCCTGTGGAAATTTTCCCCAAATTGACATATGCTGGACCATAAAAAACATGGAAATAATTAATTGTAGAGTATGTTCTCTGACATGTTGGAATTAAGCCAGAAATTAATTACAAAAAACAACTAGAAAATTGTCAGCTATTTGGAAACTAAACAATATACTCCTCTAAGTAAGTAACCTGGGAATTAAAGAAATAGCATGCAGCTGTTTTGAGCTGAGTGATGAAAATATGGTATAACTTAAGGGATATATAGGTAAGTCATAGTTAAGGCAAAGTGCAGAAACTTAAAATGTATATGTTGGAATAAAGGATAAAAATAATTGGAAGGGGGTGCCTGGGTGGCTCAGTGAGTTAAGCCTCTGCCTTCAGCTCGGGTCATGATCTCAGGGTCCTGGGATCGAGCCCTTCATCAGGCTTCCCCCACTCTCTCTCTGCCTGCCTCTGCCTACTTGTGATTTCTCTCTCTGTTAAATAAATAGATAAAACCTTTTAAAAAAAATTGGAAGGATTTCTGGGTAAAGATGGATGAGTGAAAGATGCATTTATTCCCCTCGAAAGCCCACCAAGATGATAAAGGTTATTTTTAAAAGATTTGAACTACAAAGGTAAAGAGAATGGAAGAAACAATAAAATTTGGAATCTGGAAAGCAAACAGACTGATAGAAACTTCCTAGTAGGCTTAAAAATGTTCTGTCTTATACTGCAAGTAGGAAAAATGTGAAAGAATACTCAAGCTCATGAATTGGCAGCATCAGGTACTTTTGTTGAAGCGGGGGGGGGGGGGGGGGGGGGGGGGGGGGGGG
>ML102027.1:9325-25637 GCA_003697995.1 Taxidea taxus jeffersonii | reverse complement strand
GGCAGAGAATGAAGAGGTGAGAGTGTTGCTAAAAATAGAAAGATTGCTTGAAAGTCTGTTTAAGTAGTAGCTCAGTCATAATAGCCAAAAGGTGGAAACAAACCAAATGTCCATCAGCTGATAAATGGGTAAATAAAATGCAAATCCACATACTGGAATACTATTTGGAATAAATGGAATGAAGTTTTGGTATGTATTTTAACTTGAATGAACCTTGAAAACATGCTAAGTGAAAGAAGCCAGCCACAAAAGACCACAGATTTATGATTCCGTTTGTATGAAATGTCCAGAAAAAGCAAATAGAGAAACAGTAAATTAATGTTGCCTAGGACTTGAAGTAGGGGAGATTAGAAGGAAATGGGAAATACTGTTCAAGGGTATGGGTTTCTTTTTGGTGGGATAAAGATGTTCTAAAATCAATTGTGGCACAACTCTGTGAATATACTAAAAACCATTGAATTGTACACTTTAAATAAGTCATTTGTATAGTATGTGAGTTACATCGCCGTAAACTATTACCAAAAAAAGAAAAAAAAAAAGGAAAACAAGGCTGCCCAAGCCTAGATCTCTTCATCAATTTGTATAGCTAAAGGCCTGCCCTCTTTACTGCCCTAGCAGAAGACTGAAGACTTATCTTCTGAGAGGACAAAACAGAGTGTTTCTGAGAAAGGGGTGGGCACTAGACATAGTTTCCTTTTTAAGTTGGTGCAGTCTCCACTATCTGCACTTGTCACAGACAAAATATCAGAAGTGAGAATCAGTAGTATCAAATTTTAACAGTGTAGGGTCCTCAAGAACAAAAGACTCCTTCCTCTTCATCATCAGTCTGAGTATGCTTGCCAGTGTTGGAGGAGTATCACCTTGAGGAATATCAAACTCCTTGTCATCAATCAGATCATTTTTGAACTCTAGTTTCTTGTCTAGGTCTGTGTAAGAGAATTTTGAAAGCAAAGCTTCATGATTGAAAGATGACTTACTCAGCTCTTTTTCAGCAGTCTTGGCACAGAGGCTCTGTTGCACATTTTTGTGGTCTGGTTCATTTTCCATATTTTAATAATTGTAATTCAGTCCAAGCAAGTTTTTGTTTGTTTGTTTTGATTTTTGGCCTTAGATCATGATGACCTGAATGATGATCTCTGTGCTTCCAGCCATTCTAGCCCAGGACCTTTTATTTTATTTGTTTTAAATAATCTCTATGCCAAATGTGGGGTTTGAACTCACCACCCTGAGATCAGAAGCCACATGCTGTACCTACAGCCAGTGAGGCTGCCCCTAGGGCCCTACTTTTAAATATGAGCAGATAATCAAGGGTCACTAGGGTTCATGAGGAAAGCTTTTTATACAAGAGACCAAAAAAAATTTTTTTTTTCAGAATAAAAAAGAATTCTTGAAAATTAGAGCATAATAGTAAGAAAAAACACTCCATAGAAGAAAGGAAATTGAAGTAGAGGAGAATATGGAAATAGGTTATAAAAAGATAAAAAGTCAGTCCGTGAAGTCAGCTTCATATAACAGAAGTGCCAGTGAGAACAGAGAGAAGAGAAAAGAAGAAATATTAGTGAAACAAGAAAAGTCCCCAGGGTTGAGGAACATGATTTTGCAGATTGAAAGGCCTTTGGGTACTAAGGAAAATGGATGAAAATAACTGTATACTCTCAACCTGGGACTAGTCAGGGAAATGGAGATCATACCACCTATTAAAACAGAATTTTCTTTTTAATTTTTTTTTATTTGACAGAGATCACAAGTAGGCAGAGAGGCAGGCAGAGAGAGAGAGAGAGAGGAGGAAGCAGGCTCCCCAATGAGCAGAGAGCCCAATGTGGGGCTCCATCCCAGGACCCCGGGATCATGACCCAAGCCGAAGGCAGAGGCTTTAACCCACTGAGCCACCCAGGTGCCCCTATAACAGAATTTAATACAAAGAATTGTTGAGCCATGTTATGGGTTGAATTGTGTCACCCCAAAAAGATGTGTTGAAGTACTAGCCCTTCAGTACCTCAGAATGTGACCTTATTTGGAAATAGAGTCTTTACAGAGGTAATCAAGTTAAAATGAGGTCAGCAGAGTGTGCCCTAATCCAGTATGATTGGTATTCTTTAAAAGTGGAGAAATTTAGACACAAATTTGGACACAGGCATAGAGAGAAGATGGCCGTCTATAAGCCAAGGAATACCTGAGTCTACCCAAAGTAGGAGAGAGTCCTGGAACAGATCTTTCCCTTGTGCCTTAGAGAAGGCATTGTCTGTGCCTTGATTTTGGACCTGTGGCTTCCATAACTGCGAGATGGATTTTTGTACTAAGCCAACGCAGTTTGTGTTTGTTACAGCAGCCCTCAGAAACCAATACACTAGATAATTGAAGAAATGAAAAGCCAGTAAGGGAGCACTCAGGTGGTAGAGTAGTAACTATAGGAAGTAATTACTATCCCCTAGTGCTGGGAGAGCAAAGAGAAAATACTAGGATTATTTAGAAGCATGAAGAGTGACCCCAAGGATCTGAAACTCAGACTTCTGCCTGCTCAGAAAGTAAAGGTATTTTAGGAGACTTGATGAGGGCTCGTCTATGAATGGCAGGAAAAACACAAGCAAAAAATTACTGACTGGAGCCAGTTGCTACTGCTGGAATCTTTGCTATTGCCAGGGAGAAGGTTGTTGCTTGATGGTTGATGCTGACCTGAAGGACTATCTCCCTGTTCCCTTCTTTAGTCTTCTAGCATCTTTCTTGTGGCCCTTAGATGATTCTCCAAGTCTAACAGGGAGTCAGCTAGCAAAGGAGAAATGTGATTTATAGGGTTCCAGCCCCCCAGTGTTACAAAGCAAAGTAGAGTAGTAGGTTTGAAGCCAGGGACAATAACTAACTAAATACCATAGACTTTGAGGTATGTCCTCCTGAAAATTTGAAATACATAAGACAAAGAAGATCTTGTAAACTTCCAGAGGTGGAGGAAATGGGTCACATTACAGAGATTGAGTATTCTCAGCTGCAGCCTCACAAGCTGGAAGGTGTGAGCAGTGCTCCCAAAATCTGAGGTAAAATGATTGCCAAGCTAGAATTCTTTTCCCAGCCAAATTTTTTATTTTTATTTTTTTAAGATTTTATTTATTTGAGAGAAAGTGAGAGAAGGAGCAGAGGGAAAGGGAGAATTAGACTCCTTGCTGAGCAGGGACCCCGACTTGGGGCTTGATCCTGGGTCTTGGGGTTCATGACCTGAGCAAAGGCAGATGCTTAACTGACTGAGCCACCCAGGCACCCCTTAGCCAAATTTTTAAGCATAAGTTTAGAGGGTAGATGTTTTCAGACATGCAAGGTCTCTAAAAATTTTTCTTCCTTACTTCCTTTTTTAGAAAGCTATTGTGTGATTTGCTCCACCCAAAACCTCCATAAAAGAGAAGGTGAAAGAAAGTGAAAACAGGAAATCAGAGACAAAAGGCATCCCTAAGGTCATAGTAAAAAGGACTCCCCAAATGCCGATTATCATAAAAGAGCAATGAGTCCAGATTTGAGCAGTGGGATGATGTTCTAGGACATTGAAATCAATAAAACACCTGATGTCTGTATATCTAATTTAGGCAATTGGCAAAAAAGAAAAAAAAGGATTTGAATTAGTGGATATCTTTCATTTGCTTAGTTTTTTATGTTGGCATTTTAGAACTTTGTCCTGGAATTATTTCTCTTTTACTCTCTCATAGATCTCATTCAGTCCTCTGATTTTAAATAGTATTGATAGGGGGATGCTTCACAAATTATGTCTCTAAGAAAGATCTCTACCATTTTACATTCCCACCAACAGGGCACAAAGGTTCTTAATTTCTCCAGTTACCAACCCTTGTTGATTTTCTCTTTCTGATAGTAGTCATTCTAATGGATGAATATAGGGTACTAGCCCATCGTGGTTTTTATTTGCATTTTCCTAGTGATTAGTGATGTTGAGCATCATCAACTATATTGGCCATTTGTATCGTATGAAAAATGTCTATTTAAGTTCTTTGTTTTTTCATTGGGTGATTATTGAGTCTTAACTGATTTTTAAATTTCTATTGTTTTCTTCTTTCTTTTTGACTCATTCTTGATAGAGCAGGCAGAGAAATGTTTTCAAGATTTCTGTATTACTGATGGTATGCTAACAACCCTAATAAGCAACAAATCTTAGTGGTTTAACATGATGGAAATTAGTAATACTTTCTCACATTACAGCCCAGTGGATGTGTGTGATGGAGTAGGAGTTGGGATACCTCTGTTGCATGCATTCATTCAGGGACACAGTCTCTTCATCCTTTGTTTTTTTCTTTCTCTCTTCCTTCTTTTTTTTTTTTAGTGGGCTCTATGTCCAGTGTAGAGGCCAGCATGGGGCTAGAACTTATAATCCTGAGATCAAGACCTGAACCAAGATCAAGAATTAGACACATAACCAGTTGAGCCACCCAGGCACCCCTCCTCTGTCTTTTTTAAGTCATCACTGTTACCACCATATGTTTTTTGGGATTTTTTTGAAAAGAGATGATGGTATGAAAGAAGCTTTTAGACCCAGGCTGGAAGTGGCATGTATCGCCTTCACCCACATTCCATTGGTCAGAACTGAGTCACATGATCCCACCTAACTACACAGGTGGCTGAAAGATGTAGTATAGTGTGTGCTAATAAAGGAGAGGAGAACACAGACCTTATGGAGCACTAGCAGTCTCTCACAGTGTTTACTGGATTAGAACACCCCTGCTTAAAACTCTCAATGACTTTTTCTTTTTAAATGCATGGAATAAAATTGGCCTGTGTCTGTTTCATCCTTACTTTGTATCACTTTCTCCTTTATTATTCTCAAGTCACATTAGACTAGGTCATTTCCCAAAACATGCCAAGATTTTTCCTTCCTAGAATGTATGTGATTTGCTTGGACCTCTAAATATTTACATGACCGTCTCCTTTTCATCTTAAAATGTCAGCTTAAAATCCATCTCTAACTCAAGTATCTAAAGTAGCCCTCCTTTTCCCTTTTTTTGAAAGCACTGTGTTTATTACAATCTATAATTTTTTTTATTTGAACATTTTCTTTGCTTTTGCTCTGTCCTATTCTGGAAGGAGGTGTCTCTTTTTCTCACTGTTCTTAGCATATGCTAGTCATTTTGTAAGTGTGTTGAATGAATGAAATACTATTTATTATACACAAACTGAAGTAGAGAGATTAGAGTGAATAATAACCAAGAGCTCTTACGGTAATTGAATTGAATTGTTGAGGGTTTTGGTTTTAGTGGATGCAGCATCAGTGGAATAGAAAAGAATGAACGAGGGACATTTCAAAGGAAAATCCAACACAAATTGCTGTGTGACTTAAGCAGGGAGTCTGGGAGAATGAGGTGATAGTAGTTTGTAATGAACAGGGATTAATAAGGAGGTTAGCCATGAAAATGGATGATCTGTTGAGAGAGAGGGTATACATAGAGAACAGATGACTCGGGAGAAAAAAGAGGAGCCACAAATAGAGATCAGGAGGAGTGGATGGAGAGGAAGGAAGAGAATCAGATAAGTATAGGCTTAAGGAAACCAGCAAAGAGTTTTAGAAAAGGGATGGTTAGCTTGGCTGCTTCTAGTATGGCTATTCCTTGTGATATGTATTTGAAGATTCTGAAATGTTACCTTTCATGAAGGTTATAAAATGGTGATATTAATATCTCCTTCATAAGATTGTTATGAGGATTAGTAACATATTGTATTAAAAGCACTTAACATACTTAGTGTACTTTGTCCAGTAAACACTTCTGAAGTGGGGTGCCTGGGTGGCTCAGTGGGTTGAAGCCTCTGCCTTCGGCTCAGGTCATGATCCCAGGGTCCTGGGATCGAGTCCTGCATCGGGCTCTCTGCTCAGCGGGGAGCCTGCTTCTCCTTATCTCTCTCTCTGCTTGCCTCTCTGCCTACTTGTGATCTCTCTGTCAAATAAATAAATAAAATCTTTAAAAAAAAACACTTCTGAAGTGAAATAGAATGAGACAGTACAGTTAGGGATTAAGGAGGTATTAAGTTAGGCATTAAGGAGTTTGTGGTAGAAGAAAAGGCTTCTGGGCTTTTTTTTTTATTTAAAGATCATTTATGTATTTATTTATTTGTAATTTATTTATTTATTTGACAGAGAGAGATAGAGAGGGAACACAAGCAGGGGGGAGTGGGAGAGGGAGTAGCAGGCTTCCCACCCAGCAGAGAACCCGATGTGGGCCTCGATCCCAGGACTCTGGGATCATGATCTGAGCCAAAGGCAGACACTTAATAACTGAGCCACCCAGGTGCCCAGACTTCTGGGCTTCTATAGCAACTTTTCTTTAGAGGTATGTTCTTTTTTACAATAAGTTAGAATTGTACTAAAAGCTTATATAGAGATAACATTAATGAATTTTTATTGAAGTATTTTTAGTAGGAATTTTTTGATCTGAAAGTATGCAGAATCATAGCAAAACAATGGCGGTTCATGGGGCTCAGTCCATTAAGCGTCTGCCTACAGCTCAGGTCATGATCCCAGGGTGCTGAGATCGAGCCCCATGTCTTCTTCCTCTACTCCTCCTCCGCTGCTTGTGGTCTCTCTCTCTCTCATTCTCTCTTTCAAATAAAATCTAAAACAACAACAACAACAACAAAACCCAAAAAACCTTCATCTGTTTATGCTACTTAACCATATCCTTCTACTGAATCTTCTTCTGGAAGCATTTATAATGCATGTGCCCCTTTGAAAGTCATTGTCCTTTAGAATAGTTTGAGTAAATTATTATTTAACGTTGAAGTGAAATAAGAATATATTTAACTGGGAAGCATAATTTAATATGTCAGATTGCATTAACACCAACTGAAAGCATCTTTTTAAGCCAGTGGAACTTGGTTTGGGATAGTATTCCCAAATTCCAGTTGCCACAGGCTTCTGTCTCTAGGTAAACAAGTATGAGAATCATTAGCACAAGGGAAAGTGGGAGCTTTCTTGCATTCCTTTTTATTCTTATCTTTTAAAGTTTGCTCATCTTTTTGTTTAGGGAACTTTGGGGGATTAGCTGAGTAGAGTTTGGTACTAGTTAATCTTATACAAGATATTCATATACAAGATACTCATTTTGTTCATATCTTATACCTCAGTCACTTTTTTCCTAAATATCTATTATAATGGAAAAAATAAGTTATTGTTGCCTTTCTCATGATCATTAGCAGTCTAAGTAAGAATAGAACTTTGGAATAAAGGATAAGGTAAAAAGTCAGGTAGATAAGGAAAGAAGACACAAATGGAAAGAAAAAGAAGTTGAGAGATGATTGGTGAAAACTAAGTTTATCTTTCCTTTATATCAGGTTTCAACTGGCAGTGAGTTACAGTTTAAAATTACTTTGTCACCAAAATGTCCATCGATAGATAAATGGATAAAGAAAATGTGGTGTATATATATACACCATGGAATATTATCCAGCCATAAAAAAGAAGGAAATCTTGCCATTTGTAATAATATTGATGGAGCTAGAGAGTATAATGCTAAGTGAAAAAAATTCAGAGAAAGACAAATACCATATGATTTCCTTACATGTGGAATTTAAGAAACAAACAAGCAAGGGGAAAAAAATACACAAGCCAAGAAATAGACCCTTCACTCTGGTGAACAAACTGATGTTTACCAGAGGGGAGATTGGGGGGCAGATGGGTAAACAAACTGATGTTTACCAGGATGGGTGAAATAGGTGAGGGGGATTAAGGAGTACACTTGTAGTGATGAGCACTGGGTGATGTATGGAATAGTTGAATCACTGTATTGTATACTTGAAACTAATATTACACTGGATGTTAACTGTACTGGAATTAAAATAAAATGAATTGCTTTGTCAGTAGCATATAATGGGTGATTTTTAGGTTATTTGCTGCCTGGGAGAGAAATAAATTCTGTGTTGTAAATTCAGAAATAATAATCGCTGAATTTATATCCATACAACTGATGGTGGAGTTTTTAGCATTAGGTAGGAGGGTAAGGGTGGGAAGGATGACCATGTAGCATGTACCATACCAAGTATTTTATGTATTCTTTAATTTTCATAGTCACCCTGTAGGTAGGTGTTCCTAAAGCACAGAAAGGTTAAGTAACGTTAGCTCAGTGTCATACAGATAATAAATGGGAGAGCAAGAATTTATTTATTTAATTAATTAATTTATTCAGAGCAAGAATTTAAACTGGTCTGTCTTTCTTTCTTTCATTCATTTTAAAGATTTTATTTATTTATTTGACAGAGAGAGACACAGCAAGAAAGGAGACACAAGCAGGGGAAGTGAGAGAGGGAGAACAGGCTTCCCGCCAAACAAGGAGCCTGAGTTGGGGCTTGGTTCCAGAACCCTAGGATCATGACTTGAGCTGAAGGCAGATGCTTAATGACTAAGCCACCCAGGCACCCCTAAAACAGTGGTTTTCTATCCTTTCGTAATTATCATTTATTCATCCCTTTGCTTTATTTTATAGTTCCATTCAGTCACTTGTTGGCTTAAAGAAAAAAAAAAGCTCTGTTGAGATATACTTCACATACTATACAATTCACCCATTTAAAGTATATGATTCAGTACCTTTCAGTATTTTGAGTTTTGCAACTGTCATCACAATTTAGAACATTTATATCACCCCTAAAGAAACCCCACTCCTGTTAGACATCACCCTTTAGCTTTCTCTACTCTCAGCCCTAGGCAACCATTAATCTCCTTTCTGTCTCTCTGGGTTTGTTCATTATGGACATTTTACATAGATGAAATCCTACAATATGTAGTTCTTTGTGACTGGCTTCTGTCCTTACCATATATATATATATTTTTAAAGATTTTATTTATTTATTTGACAGAGATCACAAGCAAGCAGAGAGGCAGGCAGAGAGAGGAAGGAAAGCAGACTCCCTGCCAAGCAGAGAGCCCGATGCCGGGCTCAATCCCAGGACCCTGAGATCATGACCTGAGCCGAAGGCAGAGGCTTTAACCCACTGAGCCACCCAGGCGCCCCTTCACCATATGTTTTTAAGGTTCATTCATGTTAAAGCATGTATTACTACTTCATTCCTTATTATTGTTGAATAATATTCCATTGTATAGGTATTCCGCATTTTATTTATCCATTCATCAGTTGATGAACATTTGGGTTTTCCCTTTTGACTGTTAAGAATAATACTGCTGTGAACATTTATGGGCTTTTTTTTTTTATTGTGGTAGAATATACGTAACATAAAATTGGCCATTTTAACCATTTTAAAGTGCGTAGTTCTTTAGCTTTAAGTATATTCATCCTGTTGTGCAAACCATCACCACCATTTATTTCCAAAACTTTTTCATCTTCCTCAAGTGAAACTATCCATTAAACACCAAGTTCCTATTTCATTCCTCCAGCCCCCCTGGCAATTGCCATTCTGTTTTCAGTCTCTGTATTTGGCTACTCTAGGAACCTTACATAAATGGAATCATACAATATTTATTCTTTTTTAATTGGCTCATTTAACTTAATGTAATGTCTTCACAGATACACATATGTTGTAACATGTAGTAAAAATTTCCTTCTTTTTTAAGGCTGGTAACATCCTGCTGATTGTATATATATACATTTTATTTACCCATACATCTGTTGGTGGACAGTTGGTTGCTTCTGCTTTTTTGCTATTGTGAATAATGGTGTTCCGAATATGGGTGTATAAATACCTACTCAAGAGCCTGCCTTTTTTTTTTTTTTTTTTTTTGCTAGATCATATGATAATTCTGTTTTGATTTTTGGGGGAAAGACTAAACTGTTTTCCACAGTGGCTGCACCATTTTACATTCCTACCAGCAGTACACAAGGGTTCTAATTTCCCTAGGTCCTCTAATACTTACTTTCTCTGTTTTGATAATAGTTGTCCTAATGTGTATGAGGTGTTATCTCATTGTGATTTTGATTTGCATTTCTTAAATATGATTAGTGATGTTGAACACCTTTTTTGTGCTTATTGGTCATTTGTGTATCTTGTTTGGAGAAATGTCTATTCAGGTCCTTTTGCCCATTTTTTAATTGTTTTTTTATTGTTTAGTTGTAAGAGTTCTTTATATATTCTGGATATCAATCCCCCATTGACATATGACTTGCAAATACTATTTCCTATTCCACAATAGTGTCTTCTGATGCAGAAAAGAGTTTAATTTTGATGATGTCCAGTTTATCTGTTTTTTCTTTTATTGCCTGTGCTTCTGTGGTCAGATCCAAGAAATTATTGCCACATCCAATGTTCTGATGCTTTTGCCTTGTTTTCTTCTATTTTATGCTTGCAGCTTATTTGGGTCTTCGATACATTTTAAGTTATTTTTTTTAATGATTTTTTATTTATTTATTAGTTAGAGAGAGAGAGTGAGCACAGGCAGGCAGAGAGGCAGGCAGAGGCAGAGGGAGGGGCAGGCTCCCTGCCGAGCAAGAAGCCCGATGTGGGACTGGATCCCAGGGTGCTGGGATCATGACCTGAGCCACCCAGGCGTCCCCATTTTAAGTTATTTTTGTATGTCGTGTAAGGTAAGGGTTCAACTTCATTGTATAAATTTTTATGTGAATATATGTTTTCATTTATCTCGGTTGTGTAACTAGGTGTGGAATGCCTGGGCTATGGGGTAACTTATGTTTAAACTTTGAGGAACTGCTGAATTGTTTTCCAAAGTGGCTCTACCCTTTTACATTCTACCAGCAGTGTATGAGGGTTCCGGTTTCTCTATTGCTTTTGAAATCCAGACCACATTACCTTCTGACTGGCTTATTTCAAAAATTTCCTTGGCTGGCCTCTTTGGTGATAATCTCACAACTCTATCTTTCTTCAGTCCTCTATCACCAGTTCTTAATGCTATTCATTGTATCCTAAGAGATTCGAGATGGAAGGAACTATAATCATGGAAGTTAAGCCATTCATTTTTCAATTGATAAATAAATATTTTTTATAGATTTTATCTATTTATTTGACACAGAGAGAGAGAGAGAGATCACAAGTAGGCAGAGAGGCGGGTGGGGGGGGGGGAAGCAGGCTCCCCGCTGAGCAGAGAGCCTGACATGGGGCTGGATCCCAGGACCCTGAGACCATGACCTGAGCTGAGGCAGGGGCTTTAACCCACTGAGCCACCCAGGTGCCCCGGATAAATAAAATTTGAGGAAGAGATTTGATCCATCTCTTCCTCAAATAGAGTGACATTGTCAACACTAGATACTGTACTATGAACATAGCTTTCATTTTATTAAATCATCGTGTTCCCATTTATGTGTCTAAAACTCTTTTTTCCTGTGGTTAACTAGGTTTCCTCCCCATCATCTACCCTATATTAGTCTAAAAGCAAGGAGTTGTGTGCAGGTAATTTATTTGGCAGGTGATCCTAGGGAACAAGAATTGGGACCAGAATAAATGAAACAGGAAAAAAAGAAAAGCCAGTACAAGAATGTATTACTGAGTACTCACTTCTGTGGCAACTAAGGCTCAATCCTAGTGGGAACTTCTGAGGATCTAGATGCTCCTCCAGTTGTCTACTTATGGATGGACAGGAGAAACTATTATCTGCTCTTGTTCTCCATCACTTCACAGTTGAGCTAGTGGTGTATAGATTCTTTCGCCTTCCCTTTACCACTTTAGGACTCCACACAAGAGCCAGACAAGTGGGATGGTTCCCCATGGTTTCTTACTTTGTGGCCTCAAAAAAAGCACAGGGTAGAAAGCAAATGAATCACAGTGAATTCTGTGGGGGGGGTGGGGTAGTGGAAACTTGACTGGAAGCATTAGTTTTAGCTTATGACAAGTGTGATGCTCAGAACAATGGTGTCTCAAAGATCCTAATCCTCCAAACCTGTTAGTATGTTACCTTGCATCACAAAAGGGATTTTGTAGATAGATTTTCCTGGGTTGTCTGAGTGGTCCCTCGTGTAATCACAAAGAAATTTATTTTATAAGAGGTTGGCAAGAATGTCAGTCCTAGAAAGAGATATGATAATGGAAGCAGAGGTCTTGATGCGGCAGGGGCCAAGGGATAGGAGCAGCCTCTAGAGGTTGGAATAGATAAGGAATGGGTTTTCCCCTAGAGATCCCAAAAGAATGCAGGCTTTGATTTTAGTTCTATAAAACCTATTTTGAAATTCTTATCTCTAGAACTTTAAGATAACAAATTTGTGTTGTATGTGCCAATTTGTTACCCAGCAGTAGGAAACTACTGTTAAAGCTAGCATCAAAGGACAGGTGGACAGCATGAAGATGGAATATAAGAGATTTCTGATAGAATCTACCTCTTGCTGTTGGCCTCTCCTTTGATTCTAGCTGTATTAGCTTCCTACTGCTATTTAGCAAATTACTACAAATCTACCTTTTGCTCTGCTCAGATCTGCTTGGACCCCACATTAATCCATCATTGAGTCACTGCCAGCTCTTTAACAGAAATTTAAGAAGGGTTAGTGGTGCAAGCTAGTGCTGCCTGTTGCTGCAACTGGTATTGAAGCAGGAATAAATACTCATTTCCTTCTTTCACCACCCATTTTAGATTTCCCTTATGCTAGGCCAGCAGCGCAACTGCTTTAGGTTGCTTGTGACTTCCAGACTTTCATTTTTAAGGGATTTGAGCCCTTAGTTCCCTTGGCCCTTTTTGGGCCATGGTTGCTGCAACTTCCTTTGTTGTAGTACCAAGCATGGAAACACCCTGAGTTCCAGACAGACTGTTCCCTACCCCATGTGTGTACCACTCCTAATGATAATCACAGTCCATTAGCACGGCTAGTATAGTTTTTCCTTTCTTTGCCTGCTTGTCTATCAGCATGAGAAACCCCAAGTGACCTAGGGTATGACTAAAAAAGTGATACCTTTTAGACTCAGTGGAACCCTCAGTGTGTCTTCTGATGGAAGCATTACCTTCAGGACCTCTAATACAGGAGAAGTTTTAAATTGGTGGAATGGGAAACTCTGATTCCACAAGTGAGTTACTGGGATTGATGGTGAAAAGAGTCACTCCAACTTCTATGCCTTGGTTTCTGGACTCATGCATTCTAGATATCAGGGATACGACGCCATAGCCAATGTTTCAGCCCATATCCTGCATCCTAGGAGACCAACAAGGTGACTGTTTAGCTGACCTTTTAGTGTAACATTCCATCATTCTGTTAGTCTGACAGTTTACTAGTGATGTGATATGTGTAGGACCAGTGGATGCCATGATCAGATACTTCACAATTAAAAAGATGTTTTGGTTTGGGGTGATGTTGAGATGGATTTTGGTAAGCATTTTGAAGCTATTGGATGATGGTGCTGGGCAGAGGTACTATGAATGTTGAGGGACACTTTGGACAAGGAATGCAGTCCCATTTAAGTACGTGTAAATTCTGCTGCCTTTCAGAATGCAAGAGTTCCAATCCCATCATGCCACCTGTTCAGCTCTATGTCTGATAAGTTGCTGTTGGTATTCTGCAGTGATCCCAATCCTCCTAGAAATTAGTCAATTTTAATAAGACTTTTTTATTATATTTTTCAAAAGTAAGTTAATGTTGATAACAGAGAATCTGATGACCAGGAGTTTTAAATTTTAATATGGTCAGCTAATATTTCATTTATAAGGAATTCAAGAAAAGGTAAACTGTAGTGACAGAAGGCCTGTCAGTAGTTGCCAGTAGGGAGAGAATTGGCTGTAAAGGGGCACAAGGGAAATTTTCAGGGTGATAAAAATGTTTTAGAGCGTGTTTATGGGATAGGTTACACAATTTTGCACATTTGCCAAAACTCATTAAACTGTACACTTAAAATCAATATAGATTATGTCTCACAAATAATTTTTTTATTTAATTTCTTTTCAGTGTAACAGAATTCATTGTTCTCACAACTTATTTTAAGGAAAGAAGAGGATTTAATGTACTCATTTGTTAATCTTTTCCATATTAATTTGTGTTTTCCTTTATAGTTAATTTTTGATTTCTAGATTTGAGAAACTCTTCTTCCCTTCTTTGGGATTTTTCCCCTGATTTTCCCATCATATTAATTTCTGTTCTTTATTTCCCTTATTGTCTTGAAATATACTCAGGATTTGTTTCAATCAGGTAAATAAGACACACAGAAAGAAAAATGTTTTACTCAGTTTCCTTTGGGGAAGCACCAAGGTTGATAAGGAAGCGGAAGGAGCAAGGGAAAAGCATGTCCAGAGCTTTTATTGTGGTTAAGTGGGAAGGCATTGAGGAGGCAAGATAGGTAAGTCTGAGCAAGTTGAGGTTTGGATAGTTTGAAAAATTTATCGTTTTGGGTCATATGGGTGGTCTTTAGTTTTCTAGTACCGGCCACAGGATGAGTTAGAGGGCATACTGGCTTGGTATTTGAGAATTTTTTGAAAGGAGATGTTGGTTGTGGGGGTATAGGCTTTGGATAGGTTGAGTGTGTATCAGAGATGTACTCTCAGGCAAGTTGTTTTTCTGTCTCTAGAAATTCGGTAACCCTGGGCAGGACAGTCCCTCCTTGGGTCCAAAGGGCTCTGCCATGGTAGACCATCATAAATATTGAAAAAATTTTAAAACATGATTAATATGCTTTCTTTTGGTTAGCTTGGTTGCTTTTTTCTAATTTCTTGAATAAAAATGTTAATTAAGGGACACCTGGGTGGCTCAGCTGGTTAAGCTTAGGCTGCCTTCAGCTCAGGTCATGATCCCAGCGTCCTGGGATCGAGTCCCACATCGGGCTCCTTGCTCGGCAGGGAGCCTGCTTCTCCCTCTGCCTCTGCCTGCCTCTCTGTCTGCCTGTGCTCACTCCTGCGCTCTCTCTCTATCTGACAAATAAATAAATAAAAATCTTTAAAAAAAAAAAATGTTAATTAAGGGGTGCCTGGGTGGCTCAACTCCTAATTCAGCTCAGGTCATGATCTCGGGGCCTTGAGGTCAAGCCCTGCATCGGGCTTCATGGGGAGTCTGCCTAAGATTCTCTCTTTCCCTCTTCCTCTGCTGGCACCCCCCTCACTTGCATATGTGCATGCTCTTTCCATCTCAGATCTTTAAAAATGTGTTATTTAAGCATATTCATTTTTTTTTGATTTTTAAGTTTTGTTTTTTTTTTACTTTATTTAAGCTTTATTTAAACATAGGATGTAACCCCACCACCCTCACCCAACCCCTCTTCCCCCCACCCCCCTCAGTTTCTTTTATGACATTAAGAGTCTCTTTTGGTTTTTCTCCCTCCCGATCCCATCTTGTTTCATTTTTTCTTTTCCTACCACCTTAACCTCCACCCCCGTTGCATCTCCACTTCCTCATATCAGGGAGATCATGCAATAGTTGTCTTTCTCCAGTTGACTTATTTCGCTAAGCATAATACGCTCTAGTTCCATCCATGTCGTCGCAAATGGTAAGATTTCATTTCTTTTGATGGGTGCATAGTATTCCATCGTATATATATACCACATCTTCTTTATCCATTCATCTGTTGATGGACATCTAGGTTCTTTCCATAACTTGGCTATTGTGGACATTGCTGCTATAAACATTCGGGTACACGTGCCCCTTTGGATCACTACGTTTGTATCTTTAGGATAGATACCCAGTAGTGCAATGGCTGGGTCATAAGGTAGCTCTATTTTCAATTTTTTGAGGACCCTCCATGCTGTTTTCCAGAGTGGTTGCACCAGCTTGCATTCCCACCAACAGTGTAGGAGGGTTCCCCTTTCTCCACATCCTCACCAGCATCTGTCATTTCCTGACTTGTTCATTTTAGCCATTCTGACTGGTGTGAGGTGGTATCTCATTGTGGTTTTGATTTGTATTTCCCTGATGCCCAGTGATGTGGAGCACTTTTTCATGTGTCTGCTGGCCATCTGGATGTCTTCTTTGCAGAAATGTCTGTTCATGTTCTCTGCCCACTTCTTGATTGGATTATTTGTTCTTTGGGTGTAGAGTTTGCTAAGCTCTTTGTAGAATTTGGATACTAGCCCTTTATCTGATATGTCATTTGCAAATATCTTCTCCCATTCTGTCAGTTGTCTTTTGGTTTTGTTGACTGTTTCCTTTGCTGTGCAAAAGCTTTTGATCTTGATGAAGTCCCAATAGTTCATTTTTTCCCTTGCTTCCCTTGCCTTTGGCGTTGTTCCTAGGAAGAAGTTGCTGCGGCTGAGGTGGAAGAGGTTGCTGCCTGTGTTCTCCTCAAGGATTTTGATGGATTCCTTTCTCACGTTGAGATCCTTCATCCATTTTGAGTCTCTTTTCGTGTGTGGTGTAAGGAAATGGTCCAATTTCATTTTTGTGCATGTGGCTGTCCAATTTTCCCAACACCATTTGTTGAAGAGGCTATCTTTTTTCCATTGGATGTTCTTTCCTGCTTTGTCGAAGATTAGTTG